>BMAO01030571.1:0-45477 GCA_019973975.1 Trichonephila clavata | reverse complement strand
AGTTTCAAATAAATACGATATGTCCAGTACAAGTAAAAATTTTAAGTGTAATTTAAGTTGAAATTCCGTAGCCAGTAGAGGTGATGAAATAATCGAGAATTTTAGTCGAGTCATGTGTTTTATGCGTAATACATTATTTTGATGCACTTTTGGAAATCTTCATGAAGTGTAAGTTATCCTTGGAAAAGTGGGTTTGTCTTGAAACTGATAGAGCACTTACCATGACCAGTATTATTAAAGGAGTTGCCAGATTAAAAGAAACAAGCAAAAACACAGCATCGTAATAGTAATTTTGATCATTTGCATTGTATTATTTCATAGCAAGTACTGTTCTTGGGCATGTACTTGGATATACTGGACATGTTTTAAAATAGTCAGTAAAATTGTAAACTATATTCGAGCATGTAGAATTTGGCATCGTCAATTTGCTTCATTTCTGGATGATATAGAATGTGAATTTATATAGGTCAAACATATTACACATGAGCTTAATAGATTTTGATTCATAAAATGTTAAAACAATTTTTTTAAGTTGCTGGATGAAATCATTTTCTTGGAAATAAAAATTATGAAAGTGCTGAATTAAAAGATGAACATTGGGTAAAGCACCTGACTTTCTCAGTTGATCTTACAAGTCAACTTAACTTAAACTTCAAGTCAAAAATCTTTTTGCTACAATGCTATTTGATAATATTAACGCTTTTAAACAAAAATTATTACAAACAGCAAGAAAAAACTTGTCTCGCTTTGAAAGCTTTAAAAAAAAATCTATTTATTAAATCCCTTCAATTAAAATTTACAGAATAATCTCACCAAATTAAATTGTTAGAAATGGAATTCGATCGAATGTTTTCTGATTTTAAAAATTTTGAATTACTATTCCGTTTCTTAACTTCGCCTCTATCTATCGATATTGTAATTGTTGAGGAAAAGTTATAAATGGAATTAATTGAAATCTATTGTGATTCTTTGCTGAAACAAAAATGTTTTGAAGTGGGAACTCTAGATGTTTATACATAATCAACATCTTTTTAAAAATTACATCAGTTCAATATGTTCAACCAAATTTTGACGACTTGCTTTGAGAAAATAAGAACAATATTAACATTAAATTGTATTTTGTATAATAACTTTAATTTTTTTTTATTATAAAGCAATATAAAACATGCATAGTTTAAAAAACAAAATGAAATATTAAATGATTATGTATGCATACTATATAATACATTGAGTTTTATAAATATAGAATATAATGATTCAAAAAATCCGGTTTTATTAAATTTTTGAACATTAGAAACATGCGGCCCTCAACTTAATGTAAAATACCTCATGTGGCGCCTGATATCAAATGACTTTGACATGCCTGTGTTATACCAAGCGTCGGTAACATATGGTACGCGGGACAATTTTCAGAGCATCTACAAACTTATGAAATAACTATCTCCATAAAAAATAGAATTTATGCATCTAACGCATTTTTATTTAAAGCTATACCTTGTATTCAATTCTTTGCCATAAAACAAAGAGACACGAGAAGAGCAAATCTAATTTTGTTACGAATTTCTTATATTGGATTTAAAGAAAAATAACAGCTGATTTAGCTTTTTCGAGAAGGAATGGGACTGTTACAAATTTGTGTTTTAAAATGTTACAGCTAAAAACACGACACATGTTGCTTATTCGAAATGTGAAAGATAGAATAATCATTAAAAAGGCAATTTTATATAGCTGTATTTCGTTCTCAATTAAATCTTCAAATCACTTTAATCTCGCTTCGAAAATTTGAATCGGTCAGTTCTTATTTTTAGTTTCCTAAAATTGATTAAATTTTAATCGAAAGCTAATTTAAATTGTTGGATATCGATGCCGAAGTTATTCAATTATTTAAAGAAAATTGAACGTACTCCGCTTTCCATTTTTGGTTCCACTTATATGTGAACAACAAACAAATCTTTTCTCATATGAAATCTAATTTGAGTCGACAAAGAAGGCTGCTTACAACTGAACATTAGAATCATGTGTCAAATTGAAAGTCAAAAATTATACCCTAATATTGCGTCATTAAGTATCGCTTTACTAGGACAAAGCTCTCATGAAAGTTTTAATTTTTTATTTAAATGTATTGAAGAAATGATTTTATTTCATGTTGTTTATTTCTTATTTTAATAAATATTCTTAAAAATAAATAAATATGTACAATTTTAATTTGTTTTCATTTACCTTGAAGTAATAATTACATTTTATGTTGTTTTTTATGTTAAAATATTTTAATTATGCGTAATTATAATACGTAAGGAAATTCTAAATCTGTATTTTGACCTCTGATGAAGAGATTTAAGTGGTACTCGTATTTCAGGACTATTGATTTAAACTATACATAGAAGCTTTATCAGTGTGAACATGTTAGAAGAGGAAACTTTTGTATTAAATAATTACAGAAATTAAGAGTTATGTGAATAAATGTGTCGATAATTACTTGAACGAGTAATATAGATGTGATGGTGTAATTAGAACAGTTAAGTGTTAGCTCAGTTATGTTGTCCTTTTCAAAATTATCAGTCTTCATGTTGACTCAAAATGTAACATTAATTATCTATCAATTAATAATTGGAAATATACTCTATATATGAGATGTGAATGACATTAAGACTAATTAATAACATTCTACGGAAGACTGGTTCTGTAATTCTAAGCTCTTGGGTGAGAAAATAATAACAGCTGCATTCCAGTTCAAAAATAAAATGATTAATTCTTTCTAATAAAAGGATAGAAATAATGATTAATTCTTCATATAATTTAAGCCAATCGGACCGCCTTGTGTATATAAAAGTATCACAATTTCGATCGAGCAGGTAAGATTTCGCCGGTCATGAATTTATCAGCAATTCGGAATCTAAATGTGACACCAATAGTAGTCATACCATATAGTAGTCAATCAATGACTACAATAAATAGTAGTCATTGATTGGTAATGTTAATTATATAATAAGAAATAGAGTAGAATTTTTTTCTTCTTTTAAAATGTGGTCATGGAGATAGGGATTTTTAAAGTATGATCAAAGATCGACTAATTATTGAAATATTAAAAAAAAAAAAAAAAACTTTTTCCCCTTTAATTAAATAAAACCAGGATTTTACAGTTACAATTTTTTCTTTAATATTCAAAGAGCAACAAAAAATTCGTCAGTTCTTAAAGAAAAAATCATCAAAGCTTCATGGGCAGAAAAGTATCAGTAAATGTTTTTTAGGTTCGGATAATTTAGGCAAAAAATTTTTGAAATTGAATTTTAACAATGAAAATGAACGGTACTTTTTTGATTTTTCTTAAGGAAACTATAATTGAAAATTTAATATTTCAATTATGATTCATTATTCGTAACGCAATTTTACGTATCAGGATAAATAATGTAGTATTATTCTAATTTTAATTATTTAATACCATATTGTAAGTTGCTTAAAATTGTTTTTGTGGCTGATTTAAAAATATATTATCAGATTTTGGAAAGGTTTATTTACAGGTGGCATCAGTTTATAGCAAAATAAATTTAAAGGAATTTAGTGGGAATACATGTTTAGAGAGATAGATAATTTATCAGTTACTTCTTTTTTACAATTAATTCACTCCTTAACCTTTTTCTATATATATGCGATTTGTTTTCTCAATGAAAAAATTGTTATAACTACACATACTATCGTGAAAGACATCTTTTCTTTCAAAATCCGTTGCGTAAATAATAGTCATATATTGATTTTTATTTTCAAAGGATAACTATACTTTTGTGTATCATAAAGCAACTTTTATTTTTAAGACGTCTTCAAACAAAGAACCGATTTTAAAGAATTTAATGGATTTTATGATTTGATTAACAGAGAGAAAGTTTTACTGTTTTTAGAAAATATACAAAAAGATAATCCACAAAGAAAAAAATCATAAGCAACGTATAATGTACAAGTCAAACTTAGTTTCATAAACTTTCATGCCCCTTAATTGTCAATAAAGGCCATTGGGACTCGCCATTGTTGATCGGGGGTGGCCAGCCCCCGTGGCACGACTGTGCTTTAATAGTAGCACGCGAAGACTTATGAAAAATTTAAAAATTCAAAAAGATAATTAATATTATGACTACAGTTTTATTCCTTAGGTGGGTATGGTCGGTACTCTTTTGTGGTCACACACAAGCGGTTCCCCCCCCCTCCTCTTCCACAAACGTTTCCTGCCTTTTTTTAATCACCCTCTTTTTTTTATTCTTAATCTCTAAACCCTATTTATATTTCACAAAATTTTGCAGCTTCCTGGTTTAACTCTTGGTTAACAATATTATTATACTTTCAGGTTAATTTCCTGTTTTTTTTTAATTATTTTATCTTTTTATTTTTTTAGCAAAAAATGATATCTTCAATTAAATCCAATAATCTATCTCCCCCCCCCCTTTTTTTTCTCTCTCTCTTTATTTATTTATTTATTTTTCTCTGCTGCTATCTTCTTTTATGCTTCTTTAAAAAAATGAGGGAGGAGATCTCGAAAAAAGTAATCCTCCTTCCGATGAATCATTTTCTTTTTTTGAAAACTAAAGAACCAAATGGCGGGAAAATATCAACAGGAAGTCGTGTCATCAACTGAAAAGTTGATTCCAAAGAAATTTTTTTTAATGTAATTATTTATGCTTCCTGTTTTTTTTTTGTCTTTATGGTGCATTTGTTTTGTATAATTTTATTATTTCTTTTGTATTTGTAAAAAAGTTGGAATTGTTTAAAATGTAAACTTTGATTTTTTTTTACAATAAAAACTGGACGTGAGGGGGGGGGGGTTGTTTCCCGAGGGATCGGTTGTAACTTTAAACCCTCTTCGGGTGAGCTCTGTTCCTCTGGGCATTCATCATCATCATCATCAACTACAGTTTTATTGAAATGTGGTTGTCACAGACAAAAAGACATCAAATTTATTTGAAATACACTTAATTGAATTGCAGTAGAAAATTATAAAGTAGAAAATACTCCTTCATTGTTGTGCGAGCTGGCTTTTCAAAGGAAGTGCATTCGTGAGATTTTGGAATTTGATGGAGCCTGTTTTAAAATATCTGGAAGAAAACAATGAGAACTACCCAGTGAGTGTTTGATACTCAAGAATGTAGATTGACTTTGGGATTTAGCTTTGCTTACCAATACAATGAGGCATTTAAATAATTTAAATTTATGAGTACAATGAAAAGAGTATACTTTTCCTACCGTAATTGATCATATATCTTCTTTTCTTCTCGATTTTGGAGATAAAGATTAACAATTTCACTTTAATGCACGAACTATCTATCAAAGTTAATAATGCCTCGAGTTACAATAGTTTTAAAAGTTTAATATCCATTTTGCAATATTTATTCAGTGCTAGGTTTGAAGACTTTCAAGACAATAGTAAAAAAAATGTTGATATTTTCATACATTTTTTGCCATAATTTCTCGGCAAAACGTTTATTGTTACCCACCTGAAACCCAAATCGGAAATATTGATCTACAGCTCCATACTACATCAAAAAGCAAAAATATAAGGAACTTATTTGAACTGCAAAGAATCCGAATTATGTTGAATTTTGAAAAGTTGTACGAGCAAGCAATTTCCAAATTTACTCGATTTGGCTGTCAGATATTGTTGTAAGTTTGGATCAATATGTTTTTGAGCAAATGTTTTTATTATGAATATAATAAAATCAAAATATAACCTAAAATTTACTGATATACACCTAAAAAACAACATAATTTTGTTAGCATCTCCGAGTACTAATCTTAATATTAATGAGTTGGTTAAAAAAAAAAGACTACAAATTCAAAAGCCACGTTAAAAAAGTACTGACTGTTCAGTAATTATTTAGAACTAGATGTCTCAAGTTACTTATTTTTTTTTATAGCTAACCTAATTAATTTGTGAACCTGTAAAAAGTTAATTAACTATAAAACTTAAGTTTGTACTTGTGTCTTATTTATTATATTATCTCTTTGAATTCCAATCTTAGATTTACATAAAAATGCACTATATGCATAAAAATTTCATAATAAGCGTACAAGTAACATTTTTTCACCTTTTCCTATTGTTTGGTTTGTTGGAAATGTTACAAGTGGCCCGCCTAATTTTTAATCATATAGTGGCACTCTTCCCAAAAAGGTTGGTCACCCCTGCCTTAGACATATGGTTCTGCCTCTCCCTCTTCAAGAAAAAACAGATACCATCTCTTTACCATTGTCCAAGATTTCGTGAAGTCTGAGTAAAGAACATTCTCCCCCCCCCTCTCGTTTCCTGCGGGATGGGGGGGGATTGTACTATAAATAAGACAATGAGAGTTGAATGAGCAGAATTAAGCTTTTAATAACTTAGAAGTAAGGTTACATGATTGCTGTTTACAGACTGTCTCATCCAGGTGTTGCCAATACAGAAAACAAAATTAAGTGATGCCAGATTACAAGAGAATAATATGACATTTTACCCCCCTTTAATTTTAATCTGGATATTTCAGTCTCTGACGTAGTCCTTCAAGTATGCAGGAGGTTGCCTATGGCGAGCTGTACGCAATGCTAATGTGTTCTTGTTCGGTTCAGTCGAATCTTCTAAAGTGGTATCTGAATCTGAGTTTATTGGCTGTAGATCTGGAAGAACTTGAACACTTTCTTCTGTACCCTTGTTTCCTTCAGAGCTGGTAGTTTCTCCTCTTGGAGCTAAGTGTCTTATAGAAACAGTTGTTTCCCTTCCATCGCCCAGTTTCACATGTGCATAGTCAGGGTTAGCTTCAATTAATTCTACTTCTTGGACAATTGGCTCATATTTGTTAGCACGCACCTGATTTTTCATTAGAACTGGACCAGGCTTTGTAAGCCAAGTAGGTATGGAACAGCCGTTATGGGATCTTCGAGGGTGAGAAAACATTCGTTCATGAGGAGTGGCATTTGTTGCTGTACACAATAAAGAGCGAATTGAATGCAGAGCTGTTTGGATAACACATTCCCATTGTTCAGTTTTCATATTATTGGATCTTAAAGCAAGTTGCATAGTTTTCCAGATTATTCCATTATAACGTTCAACCTGTCCATTTCCTGCTGGATTATAGGGAGTAGTACGACTTGTAGCAATTCCTTGAGATGTTAAAAATGATTTTAATTCGTTAGACATGAAAGATGATCCTCTGTCAGAATGAATAAATGATGGCATTCCAAAAATAGAAAAAAGGTTCTTCAAATGCAATATTACAGTTTTCGCAGAAATGTCACTACAAGGGATTGCAAACGGAAACCTAGAGAATTCATCAACTATTGTTAAAATATAGTGATTTCTTGAAACACTAGGTAAAGGTCCTTTAAAGTCAAGATTCAACCTTTCAAATGGGGAAGTAGCTTTCACAAGAGTTCCAAAATGTTTAACAAATCTTGGCTTTAGTTCGTTGCATATTAGACAGGAGTTGGTGACTTTCCTTATATCCTCTAAAGAAAAAGGGAGATTTTTGCAACGAACCCAATGATGCATACGTGTCACTCCAGGATGACAAAGAGAGTTGTGAAGATTGTTTAAGTCAACTCTGGGAGTTAGAGCTCCAGTTATACGGGACAATGTATCAGCAATCACGTTTTGCTTTCCAGGACGATAAATAATGTCAAATTTAAAACTAGCAAGTTCAAGTCTCCAACGGATTAACTTTTCATTTTTAATTTTACTACCATGTCGCTGATTGAATACAAATGCGACTGCTTGTTGATCAGTGAACACTTCAAAATGCTTTCCCATCAAGAAGTGTCTCCAATGACGAAGTGATTCCACAATGGCATATGCTTCTTTTTCTGGAGATGAATGTCTCAATTCAGATGTATTTAAGGTTCTTGAGAAAAAGGCAACAGGACGTCCAGCTTGACTCAAGGTAGCTCCAATTGCGAAATCGGATGAATCAGTTTCCACTCGAAATGGTATGTCATCTTCAATTGTTGCCAAGGCAGCATTTGCCACATCATCTTTCAGGGAATTAAAAGTCAATACAGCATCCCTAGAGAGAGGAAACTGTTTCTTTCCTAGAAGAGGACGTATTTTCTGAGAAAACCCCCGGATCCACCGACAATAATGGGCAAACATTCCTAAAGCACGTTGCAATGCAGATGAGTCTTTCGGAACAGGCATATCCCTCAAAGGTTTTAGTCGTTGAGGATCTGGTTTAATTATACCATCCCGAACAATGTAGCCTAGCAAATGGACAGAATTACTTGAGTAGGTACACTTATCTTCATTTAGGGTCAAATTATACTTCTTTACCACAGTCAGGAACTTCTCTAAGTTGTCATCATGTTCTTTTTGATCTTTTCCACACACAGTAACATCGTCAATAAATGGATATGTAAGGGTGAGTCCTTCATCCTCAATAATTTTGTCAATGACTCTTTGGAAACAAGCTACTCCATTAGTAACCCCAAAAGGAACACGTAAAAACTGATAGAGCTTTCCACAAGCTTCAAAAGCTGTATAATGTCTCTCGCTATCCTGGATAGGAATTTGATGGTAGGCACTTTGGAGATCAATTTTGCTAAAAACCTTATTTTTTGAAATTTTCAAAATTACCTCTTCTATTTTAGGCAAAGGGTAGGCATCCAGTAACGTGTATTTATTAATTGTTTGAGAGTAGTCAACTACCATTCTGGGCTTATGATTTTCTCCTCTAATGACAAAGGCTTGAGCCCTCCATGGTGAGTTACTTGGCTCAATGACTCCTTCCTGAAGAAGTTTCTGAACTTCCAATGCCATAAAATTATTGTCTTCATTCGTATGATGTCTCGACTTTGTAACCAAAGGTCTACAGTCTGGATTCAAGTTAGAAAATAATGAAACAGGAGGTACTTGTGCTACAGCCAAAGAACAAATTGTTAGTGGAGGTCTATTACCATCAAATCCAATTTCTACTGATGAATGTCTGTTTAGAATATCATGGCCAATCAAAACATCACTACAAAGATTTTTCATAACTAAAAGTTCCACATTTTGATAAGTGAAGCTTTCAATTTTTAAATTAACTCTACAAACACCCACTGTTTCAGTCACCATGGAGGAGTTTGCCATGGATATTTTTCCAAAATATGGTTCAATTTTTGATTTGCATTTCGCCACATGTTTTTCGTTCAAAAAACTAAGAGAGCTCCCTGTATCAATTAATGCACTGAGCTGAATATTATTAACCAATGCCTTCACAATTGATTTCTGGAGACAGTGAATAGATCCCGAAATAGCTGCCAACAAGTTTGAAGAAGCCACCACATTTGAAGAATTTCTATTAGGTCTGGATTTGCAAACTCGCTGGTAATGTCCCTTTTTCCCACATTTTCTGCAGATAACATCTCTAGCTGGACAATTGGTTCGTGAGTGCAAGTCATTTCCACAAAAGAAGCATTTTTGAGATCTTGAGCAGGAGGAAGCCGCTGGTGTTTCTAAGGTTTCTTCTGAAAAATCGCCAGTTTTTATTGCTGCAGATTGTACTGGGAAAGAACTTCCCATATAAGAAGCTGCATGCACTTCGGCTGATTCCAAGGTTCTAGCTTGCTCAAAAGCTTGATCGAGAGTCATCGATATATTTTCGAGGAGTCGTTGGCGAATGCGAGGACATTTTAATCCTCGTATGAAAGCATCTCTAATATACTCCTTTCGGTATTCCTCAGCCCTTACATCAGTAAAGTCACAGTCTTTGCTCAATTGGTTTAAAACTTGTAAATATTCACTGACAGTTTCTTCCGTTTGTTGATTTCGCGTCGACAAGCAATGTCTAGCGAATATAACGTTGCGTTTCTTTATAAAAAGTGAATCAAGTATCGCAATAGCTTGAGCATAAGTTGTGCAATCATTAATGAACTGGTAAACATTTGAGGTTACATAATTACTCAGCAAAGGAAGTTTATTTTCTTCTGTAAGGATTTTTATGCCTCCTAAAAAGTTTTCAAAAGTTTTTTTCCAATGGCGCCATTTTGTTTCCGCATTAGAACACGAGGGATCGATATCGAATCTTTCAGGTTTCAGCAGTTGTTCCATTATTAAATTTGAAAACGAAACGATTCAAGACAACTTCTAAGTTATTAAAATTGTACTATAAATAAGACAATGAGAGTTGAATGAGCAGAATTAAGCTTTTAATAACTTAGAAGTAAGGTTACATGATTGCTGTTTACAGACTGTCTCATCCAGGTGTTGCCAATACAGAAAACAAAATTAAGTGATGCCAGATTACAAGAGAATAATATGACAGGGATACAGTGTTTAGGAGCAAAATGACAAGCCGAAAAGGCTATGAGCTCTTCGGATGTTTACATTAAGAGTGTCGAAATTTACAATGCTTTCCAGCGTTTTATATTTCTTTCGGAAAGTTTAAAAGCTTAGTGTTAACAACCCATTTAGGAGATCGGCTTTGCGAAAACGGAAAATTAAATTTATAATTTCTTTTTCGTACTTTAATTGTTGATTATATATTAATTTTATTTTCAAATTTTGAAGAAAAATAATTTAAACTTGGATCCTTAATGGGTTAATGATAGTTCAAATGGTTAGTTTGAATTTGGTGTGAAAGCTATTAGAGAGAAGTATTATCTCAGGTGTCGTTCTTGTCATCAACCTGTGGTTAAAAATTAAGTCTTTGAGTTGCTTCTAAATGTGATAAATATAACCTTTCAATCAATTATTAAAAATGCAACCTATGTATCGATTGAGTAAGATTAATAAGATTTGATAACATTATAGGAATCTTGTTCTGAAGCTTTAAACTTTTGTTGGGTTATCTTGGTCCCTCTTAGGTAAGAAAAAAATAACAGCATTCTCATTCCAATTTGCAAATAGAAGAAAAATATAAATATAAATATGTATATATTTATTTTCTTATAACTTAGGTCAATCTTACCACTATGTGTTAATAAACATATTACATTTTCTATCAAGTAGATCAAGATTTCACCTTTTGCATGGCTTTATCAGGAATTCCATGATTTGAATACAACACTATGGTATTTATTGATTTGAAATGTTCACTTTTATGAGAACGAAAAGTAGAGTTTTAATTCTTTTATACATATATATACGTATAAAAGAATATATATATACATAATAATAATAATGGGCAGTAGTGTGTACACAGATTATTTTTATGGGGGGGATTATATTTTTAAAAAAAAACATAGACGAAAACACCAAGACTTGATCTTCATGCTAAAATTAAAAATTTATTCGTCTTTGGGTGGGGTTTGTACCCTATCCTTCTGTACTCCTCTTATAATGGGATTTCTGATTAGAAGTATGATTAGGTTGTCTGATTATTCAAATATAAAAAAGGGATAAAAATCTGTTACTCTCTCTCCCTCTACCATGTTTTTATTTTTCTTCGATTAAACAAAATAGAACTACTTCACACACACACATTTATTAATCGAACACTAATCATTTACCATTTGCTATAGAGAAACGCATTAAAAATGTACCAAAAAAAGTATCAGTATATGTTTTTTATGCAACTGCCAGGAATCACTTTATTCATAGTATTTTACAAAAGATAGAAAATAAAAATTTAAGCATAAGCTTTATTTTTAGTTTAGTTTATAATAGCTAAAAATTTTTTAGTAAATTTAATTCTTAAAATAAAAAGGAAATAAATTATTGGACAAATTAGTTTAAAATGTGAATAAATAAGCCTTTCACACATAAAAAAAATCACCTAATTACATAACAGAAATTAAGATAATATTTTCACATTTTAAAATAACACATTAACAGATTTAATTAAAGTACTTTCATCTACAAAATGTGCATTAATATACCAATATATATTATAAAAAACATCAATTTTCTCTGCTTGTAATTAACTTTTTTATATCAAACATAAGAATAAAACTCGAAATATATAATTCATTTTCAAAGTATTATTAATCAAAGTAAATGGATTATTAAAAAATTATATAACAATCTTTTTTTATTTGTAATTAAGTTTCTCATTTACTAAGCTCAAAGATATATTTCATCTGCAAAATTAAATTCACTAAAAATTTTGATTTAGGTGAATGAAAAAAAAAAACAGATTTTTATTTGTACAGTGAAAATTAGATACGTAAGGGAATTTCACTATTATACTCAAGACATGGAAGAAAAAACTGCATGAAAAACAATCTCCCAAATGGAGAAAAATCTTTTGTTTCAATGAACCACTAGTGCATAGAAACATGCTATAACGCCAAACCAGGCAACCCATAACAATGAAGTCATTGCACATCTACCAATGACAAGCAACCTCTTTTCCTTTGACCGTGCCGAAAAGGAACACCCAAGTCGTGAGTAACTCAAAAAGTTCTCTCTATTTAACGTCATGCGCAAATTTCAAAACAAGCAGACGAGCTTATGAAGTGGAACTTCGTTTAGTATTGCCAATTGTTTCTTACTAAAATATACTCTCTTAAGGCTTATACAATTGCGAGGAATTTCTAGTTTTTTCCGCTTACATAACACAAAATAAAATAATCTTAAACATCTTCCTAGTTGATTTAAAATTAGTTAGTGGAAACTTTAGACTTTGATCACTTCCAGTTTCAATTTAAAGTTTAATTTTCCTAAGAATCAATAAATTACATATCTGGCACAAACAGTTGCGCTAAATTCATGGCTGACGCTGCAGTTACATCGATGGTTTGTGTTTTGACGCAGAGGGGCAAGTAATGTTTAGGTATGCATTAAAAATGTCAATAAATCTGTAGGTGTTATCATATTTGAAAAATTCAAACCATAATTGCGATAAACATTTCAACAAAATGATATGTTGAAAACATTCTTTTAGGATTAAAATTGCGTTAAGCGTTGAATTTTTATTTCACATTATACTTACGTTTTAGAATTCCGGATTTGTGAATCAAGACTGTAAATGAATATTGTATTAATGTAAGTTGTTTATGTTTCTTATTTTTGTGTGTAAATAACAAAACTTAAAGTTTTTAAAGCTAAAAGTAATATTTATGTCAAAAACCTATTTTTCCCTTTTTAAATCACAAATTTGAAAGTTGACAATATCAAACTTACGGGTTTTCTTTTGTTCTTACTAATCAGTAAAAACATTCTTTTAGTTCGACTTCTCAGTAACATTTCTTCAACTTCACCTTCCTCGTTTGGAAGTTAAGTTACCAACACAGATTAAATTAAATATTGTTAACATTCAAATATATATATTAAACTTCGAACTTTGTTCAAACTTGAAGTAATGCTATATATAATTGTACCTAATTATGTTCTGTGTGGTAACTTTAAAATTTAAAACAAGAACATTTACAGTAAATGGAGACTTTGTTCTCATTTAAAATTTAGATTATAACTTATAATCCAAAAAAGTACTTTATTATTTCAGTATATTCTGTTTATTTAAAAAGAATTATGTACTAAATGCATTGTTATTAAATTTTGTGTATGCATGGTTTGATTCTTTGTTTTGATCTATTTATTTTCTACTATATCTGCAAATATTTGATAGCATTAATAGTCAATTTAAAACATATGTCTACTATACCTGCACTAAAAAATTAGTGCAGATATCATATTAACCAAAGGTATAATTTAAGAATTATGGTTATTTATGTATTAGCTTGTTGAACAATAAATTATTGATGAATTTGAGAAATATTTATCAAAATTTACAACGGAAAAAATTACTATGTTTGACTGTGCATGGTAATATTTTTTCATTATTAACTGTATTAAAACGGGTGGGCAATTAATTGTTTTGGCTTGAGGATCGCATTGAGGAAACAAAGACCGAAGGGCTGCACCTTTTTAAAATGATTGCATTCATTAGTTAACTTTGCATTTCAGAAAAGGTGTAAGTTGTACCATATAAAAACCAATAAATATGTTAAATAAAACTGTGGCAATTTAATTCAATTTATCTTTTGTGCTAATTTCATATCATCTATAGCTGCAAGCATGTTTAATTTTCGAATCAGCTGAATGAGGCAAATGTACACTATCATACTTTTTACAACTTTTTTGAAATCAGGAGTGAAATTGTTTGTTGAAATCCTCTTCAACAAACAAGTTTATATCAATCAACTTGCATCTATATTTACACTTATTGATCTTCATCCAAGAAAAACTTTATACTCGTAATTATATGGTAACCCGAATATAGAGAACATTTTCTGTCTATTTGGTTATTGTCTTCAAGAGCCACATGAAAGCTCTTTCTGGGCCAAAATTTGCCCACATTGTACTAAGGTATTTGGTGACAGTATTTAACTTGTAAAATTAAGTTGGACTGTTGTATGTTATTTTTAAATTTCTATCGTATTTCACAAGAATTCTTGTTGAATTTGAAGTAAAAAATTTGTAAATATTTAAATACTTCAGTTGAGCTTTTGCTTGCATTTTGTGATAAAGTATATTCTATGATTTATTTGATTTTATGAATTATAAAGATTGTGTTTAGAAAACTGATGAATATTTATTACATTTATGTACACTGAGAAAGTTTTTCTTAAATTTAATTTTTTTATATAAAATATGAATTTGTTTATTTGGTACTTTTCATTTCGCTGGCACAAGTGATAAATTTGCCAAAAATGATACAAATGATGCTAAATACAATAATCCTGCTTGTAACATGTTACTACCACATTTCAAAACAAGTCATGCTCTTTTCTTATCAGTAACATTTTTTTCACAATACATCAAAAATGGATGAAAAACCAATGAGAACTAACATTTCTATCATTTTTTTCCATGTTTATATTGTGTGTTGTTGCTAATAAAGCCTGCTTGGCAAATATATGCCGACAAAACGGAAAAGTACCTTTGCTTTGTTATGCATCCTTTAATTTTTTGTCTTGTCTTATTTTTTTTATTTAAATTTATAAAATTTTTTTTTTTATTTGTCTGCTTAAAGTGAAATTTTTACCTTAAAAACTTGTTATTTTTATTATTTCTTCCTAAAAGCTTTTAAAAAAAAAATAGTGGTTTAAAAAAAAAAATTGGTGTTTTTTAAAGCTTTTGTTATAATGATTATAATCATTTATGTAAGTTTTATTGTACTGAAACATTCTGCAATCTTCTGTATTTGTTACTTCCGTAATTTATATCTTTATCTATTTTAGAATGAATTTTATGGATGATTTGTGTTTATAAGCTAAAAACAGTAAAATATCTTTTGAAAAAATATAAACATTTTTTTTTTTATTTGCTTTCAAATCAGATTTTATTGTGAAATGAGACTGTTGGTTTATATTTTATTGTTTATGACCCCCCCCCCCCAAAAGTTAAGATAGCAATTGCAGCATAAAAATATACTTAGTTTTTACTCCAGCTATCAGTTTTAATATGAAACTTATGTCACCAACATTATTTTGAAATTAAATTGTATGTATAATAATAATTTTATAAAACCAAACAATTAAATTTCTTAGGAAGCAATTTTTTTAAAAATCCATGCAGGACATATATCCAAAGTTTACACTTTGATAATCTTTACATTTTGCTCATATTCTTAATTCTTAGATATCATTTTATTTTTGTTACTTGATTGAATATAATTATTATTCTGTTACATATTAGTCAGCATTTGGCATTTATCTTTCAATTCTTGAGAGTCAAATAATTTTATGGTGTATTTTTGGTTTATTTTTAATTTCCATTATTTTATTAGTTATTTATATAGATATCATTTATGAGCCTCATGTAATTTCTGGTAATTATTCAGAGCTTTTACATTTAAGTAAAAATAAACATAAGAAAAATTTCTTTTTAAAGGAAATATTTATCTATTAAATTATTAACATGTAGAAAAGTAAAAAGGTATAAAATATTCAATCCTATAATTACTACATTCTTCCTTAGTAATTTAATTGTAAACTTGTATGTTAACTTTTGTTGTATTGCTCAAAACATGTTTCATTTTTGTAAATTTTCAGTAATATTTATCAAAAGATACAAGTCTTAAAGATGTAAATATTTTGTTTTAAAACCTTTATTTCGCAATATACATCAAATGTTTTAAGCAATTGTTAGGATAGTACAAGTTTGTCATTAATGAAAAGTAAAATGTTTATAAATAAAATTAAAATTGAATAAGTTGATAGTACAATTAACATAAGTTGATTTCCTATGCAATGTGTATAATGAAGTTATCCTAATTTTCAAGAAAACTTATCTTTTTCAATGAAGATTTGAGGAATGAAAGATTATATATAAATTTCTGTATAAAAGAATAGTAATGAAATTTAGGTGATGAGATTTGTTTCAGGCATTCATTAAATGATTTCATATGTGTGTTGTGTTTATTCGTTATAAAATTATGTGTCTTGTAATAATTTTTTTTATTGGTGTTGATATGAACAATGTTTATGATACTTATTAAAAATATTCTTATTTCAGTTCCTTTCCCATTACTCCTCTGAATGGGCGCATGTTATTCCAAGAAGGCTAGTGGAGGGAATCGTTCTTATACAACTGTTCAAATGGCTTCCACTAAGCTAGAGGAGGGGTCAAGACTTGTAAGACCAACTCCTTATACAAGGACTCAAAATGCAAACATTGATTATACAGCCAAAAAAAGCATTCCATTATCAACAACAAAACTTACAACAGTTGATCCCAGTGATATAAAGAACATAAAAAATAACTTCCAGTCAAACATTCCTCGATTTAGTTCTAGTCTACCTGTTTCAACATCTATTTCAGGGGAACAAAAGACCATTGCAAACTGCAATGATAATGAAACTTTGCATGTTGTAAATAATAATGCTATAGTCAATTCTCGCTCTGCTTTCAATGTTTCTAATGCATCTTCACCTGTAAACAAGTTAATGGTAAAAGATTCACAAATCAGGCCAAAAAGTTTAGGCAGCAAAAGTTGCCCAGATAAAATTCTTAGCCCTGATGTTCCTGAGAAACCTGCCAGGACTCCACTAAGAGGATCAGGTATATCTCGCATATTTATGGGCAAATCACCTTCTTCTCAAAATAGTCCCGAAAGTCAAAATGTTACTAGATTGCCAACAAAGGAATCAAAATTAGGTGGTAGAAATTCAAGTGGAGTTAGTCCTCAATCAAAATCACCATCAGGAAAAGGGTCTGAGAGCAGAGAGAGCTTGTCTGATTTTGATTCTGGCTTAGGAAGTAGTTTAACTGAAAAGAATAAGCCAGAGGATTCTGACACTATAAAAGATATTGAGCAGCTTGAATTTCTGGAAGAATTCTCACCAAACATCAATGTAGATGCAAGTCCTAATCGTTCCACCAGCACACCTAAACAATCTACTGATGCAAAGCTTGCTTTGAAAGCACCTACATACAAAAGGGAACCAAATGGAAAATGGAGTTTTGATGATAAGCATTTTGGTCCAGAACCAGTGAGAACAGCAGAACCAAAGCCTTTTGTCAATTCTAATGGGTCTAGTCCCAAAACAAAGCATTCTTTCAAAATGAATGCTTCTGAAAACATTTTCTCAACTTATGCATCATATAAAGGACTATTATCATATCAAAAGAAATCTTTCCAGCCTGGGGATGTTAAATACAATTTGAGAGAGAAGGCCTCCCACCAACAAACTTCTCAAGTACCATCTCCAACTGTATCTAGCATCCCTAAAATGAGAAAACAGCAAAGTCAACCAACTGCAACAGGTGGAAGTGTATTTTACTGTCATAATGAATCAAATAATTGTAGCTTTGATGATGAAAAAACTTTGACAAATGTAGAAAAACCTCCAAAGCAGCAATATAGCACTAAACAATCTAGTCTAGATTCAGATGAAAAATCAGATAGCACAGAAAATGGTGTTATGAGTCCTCCATCTGAAGAAAGTAGAGAGTTTTTAATTGATGATGAAATAGCAGACCAACCTGCTTTGACATTTGGTGATCCAAAATCAGAAGACTCTGATGTGCAATCTTTGCAATTGGCAGTGTCTGAACTGCATGCATTGCAGTTAGCAAGTACTTCTAAAAAGAGAACTGATAGTGTTAGCAGCTATTCAAGTCGCAAAGCACGTAATGATCATAGAGATAGTTTAATATTAGGATCAGAGCTTGGATCTTCTTGTTCCAGCATAGCTTCGGATGACTTAATGCTTGATTATGAAAAGACATTTGATGGTTTTCCTGAAGGAACTGTTAATGAAGGGTGAGTTTATTTTAGACTGATTCAGTTTCGTCTTGTGCCTATATTTGTTGTGTGGGAAGGGTCTATGTACAAAAAAATCATAAGTCAATGAAATTCAAATTTTCAGCAATTTGAAAAACTGTATTAAAAGCTTGAATTTTTATTCTTTGATATTTAAATAAATATATTTTAATTATATCTATAATTATCTAGAACATATATGTAGCAAATTATTTAAATAAATTGTAACTATTTTTTTTATTTTAAATTCACATTTATAATTCCAAAAGAAATATCATTAATTTAATTTTTCAAAAATCTTATTGCCAAATGTTTTTGCAACAATTTTATTAATTTTTTAATAATAACTATTTCAAAAAAGCTAAAATATTTTTTATGTAGTTTTTCCTAAAAAAACATTCCATTTGATGAAATATTGCAATTAAATTTGGATTAACTAATAATAACAATTAGAATATCATTTGTAAGATGTAGATCTGATTGTAACTGATTTTTGTTGAATCTATGTGGGTTTTATCCAGTTGCTTTAAATGTATCTCTAAAATGGAAATCCTTCTTCTGGGCCTGAAGAAGCATTCGAAACTCAGCTGGAAAGTTTGCAATTAGAGGTCCTCTGTATATAGAATTAAAAATTTAGAAAAGCCTTTTGATTATACCGTACTTATAATTTGCTTTATTATAAAATCAAATCTTTGGGGGATTTTTCTCTCCATTTTCCAGTGATTTTGTTTAAATTTCTTCTTGATTTGTCTTGGTGTTTATTAATGTGTTTACTAATTGTTAATGAGAAATTGAAGATACTTTTTCATGTTTTATAAATAATAACAAGGAATATTTTTTTCTTTGTCAAAAAAGTGACTGATCTATTACAATCTATTAATTTCTATTAGTCATCATGCTCTTGTTTTTATAACTTTTTCAACAAATGTTTTTTTCTTTTTCAAACAGCCAGTATATGGAAGCATGAGGTTTAAATTGATTTTTATGAATTATTATTTTTAATTCACTGTTTCATTTCATTTTGTATAATTTATATAAAGGATGAAATTAAGTTATGAGTACTGTTTTAGTTATTCAGTTCTAAAGGAAATTGTAGAAGTAATTGTATTTTAATTAGTTATTTGTAATTTTAAAAATATGTGCAGAGGGAAATAATCATGTAAGTAATTTCAAATATTGATGGTACGTTCTTAAATGATGTGTTAATATTTAAAATTTGTATTTTTTTTTAGGCCAGCATCTCCAATGAGGAAACTGTCTGAGGTTGAAGTGGATACAGTAGCTCCATTGAAGTCAGAGAAAAAAGTGGAGTACGAAGAAAAAAGCAGGTATAAGTTGTGTTTTAATAAATATTTTTTCATCTAGTCAAATGTAACACATCATTCAATAAATCCCAAGCCTAACTAATAAAACAACAGTATTTCTGCAAAAGGGAACTTTATTTATCAAGATACTCCCCTTCAAGAGTGGTACATGCAGCCCAGCACTCTTCTAATTTTTTAATACCTTTTTCGTAGAACGATTTGTCTTTGCTCTCAAAATCACTTCTTCATTTGAACCAAACTCCCCCCCCCTCCGTAGTATTCTTTAATAATCAGCAAACAACCAGTAGTCACTGGGGGCCAGATCTGGACTGTATAGTGGGTGGGAAAGTAATTCGAAGCGCAATTTGTTCAGTTGGACCATCGTTTTCATGAACTTGTGGCATGGAGGATTGTCTTGGGGAAGCAGTACTTTTTTCTTTTGCATTTGAGGACGTTTTTTCTTTATTTTTTCAATCAGTTGATCCAATAATGCCATGTTATATTCACTATGAATTGTTTTGCCTTTATCAAGGTAGTCAACAAACAAAATTCCAAGTGCATCCCAAAATAAGGATGCCATAATCTTGCTAGCTGATGTTTGAGTTTTTAGTCACTTTGGATGCCTTTCACTCACTGTCTAAACAGCTGATGATCCTTTTGATTCTGGTGTGTAGTAATAGATCCATGTTTCATCAATTGTCACGTATCTACATAAAAAAATCCTGTTTATTTTCCTTAAAAAGCTCCAAACAATGCTCTGAATCATTGATGCTTTGTTGTTTTTGATCGACAGTGAGCAAAACTGGCATCTACTTTAAACGCAGCTTTCTCCTTGACAAATGATCATGCAAAATAGCAAATACACTGCCTTCTGATAACTTTAAATTCTCTGCTCCCTCTCGCAATTTCAATTTACAATTGGATAAAACGAGTTCATTCACTGTTTTGAAACTTACCATCTCTTAACAGTTGTTTGCGATGGAGCCGAGTCCAGATAACATTTATCAAGCTATTGTTTTGCTTCAACAGTGTTTTTCCTCAACAGAAAGCATTGTTTAATTAACTCATAAAATTCTTTTTCATGCATGGTTTCTAAACAGTTGTCACTGTTGCCACAAAAAACCACTGTAACTTTAACTAAACAAGATATTATCTTGAAATTTTGACACCTGCCATTTGAAAGTTAGTACTACTAGGTTAGGCTTAGAAAAGTTAGAAGGTAGCGCCATCTATATGTTAGGCTCAGGGCTTATTAAGTGATGTGTATATTGAAGTTTAGGAACTTAATTTATTAAAAATTCTTACTGAAAACAAATTATAAAAAATTTAACCTTTTTTTCCCTTATCTCTTTTCTTCAGAAAAAATTGATTTTAAAGTTTTTTTAAAAATTACCATGAAGTTTTCATAATTTGTTAGTGTTGTGTAACTAATGATAGATTTTCCATAACAAGAACATCTGTAAAGCAAAATATTCTTACATCAATAGATATGATGAATGCAATGAATAAATAGGCATCATATCCTTGTAGTTTTTTATTTTCAAATCATAAATTATTTTTGCTATTGATTCATTTCTCTTTCATTGAATTAACACCTAGATATTTCCTTGTTTCATTGCCAGCAATTTTATTTCCTCCATCCTTCGAAAACATTTTCCTTGACACTTTTTTTAAACTCAGTAAAAATTTTTTAGTTTGTAAATAACTAAAATTTTCTAGTTTATTCTATGCCAGTATTTTAAACTTTGAACTTAATTTGTAGTGATTTATCAATTATTCCTTCAAAATGTATGAAAAAAATGATTTTCAAGATATTCTTTTACAAACAGCAATTTACATGTAAGCATGAACATGTATTTTTAAAACATACATTTATCTGCTTGATTTATATTTAATTTGTGCTACCTACTACTTAAATATGTCAATTATTTGTAAATTTTATATATTAGATATATTGAAATATTGTTTACATATGTTTTTTGCTGAGCAGAAATTATCTTAAAGTTATTTTAAATTTACTAAATAATAATAATTTTTTTACATCTAGATTTTTAAAAAACTGATTAAATGTTTATGATTACTAATTGCATATATATACCTCATATGATTAAATTGTAATAACATTGTTGACAAACTTATATAGCTATTATTACTCTAAACGAAATCTTTCATTTTTCTAAATTTTAATCATGATTAATTTGAAATTTTGAAGGAGATTTTATATTGCATAGTTTTTTATATATTATTTCATTATGTTTTTCTGTTTCAAAGTCTTTCTTAGAAATTTGATTTAATTTTCTGTTATGTAACTATACTAAAACTATTATTTTCATTTTTTGTTGTTGTAAAAATAACCAAATATTCATAGAAAATATGTAAAATCACCATACATGCATTATTTCAGTTCATAAATTATTAAAGCAATATATATATATATATAGTTTCTTGTATTATATATGTGTAAAATGTTGTTTAAAAACACGCATCTATTATTTATTTAAAAATTGGGCCTAAATATTATGTAGATTTATTTTGTTTTTTCACTCTCTCAATTTCAGATTCAGAAATTTTGAAATTATGTTTTAGGTTCATTGCTCCTGAAATCAAATGTTAGTTTTGTCATAATGTTTCTTCAATTAGCCAATGCTTATTTAATATTTTTTTGTATCATTTTTGATTGACTGCCACAAGAATAATATAATTTAAGTTTTTTTTAAAATTCCAACACTTATTAATAATATTTAAGATTTGTGAAATTTATGTGCTTTAAAAATTTTTTTTAAATGAAACTTTGTTTTACTTTATTTGATGAAATCTTAATTTTTTGTATCTAAAGGTACTTGTAATCTCGATGATCTTTACATTTACAGTTTTTATTTAGCTTACAATATTCTTCGTAAGATTCTAATGTTCATTATTAATTTATATTTTAGGAAGCGCCTGAGTCGTAGAGCTTCTGGTCCTATATCTACTCCAGCAGAAAGATTGGAATGGCGACAGAGAACAGTTAGTTTACCTTTGAGACCTCCCCGTCAAATGTCAGTGTCTGAAGCAGACGATGGTGGCCTTAAATTAGATTCCTCTTCATATAGGTTATTGTGCCAAGACCTAAATGGGGTCAAAACTCTTCTTTTGAGGTTGAAATCAGTAATCCAAGAGGTATATATAAATATATTTTTTCTTGATAGTTCTGTTCAGTTAATACATAAATTAAATCAATTCTTTTTTTGTCTTTTACTAACAGGCTGAAACTATAAACCCATTTGACCAGGCCAATCCTAATGTAAGTAAACTTTTGCTTTAAACTTAAATTCTGTATTATTGTGTTTTAAGAAAATAAAACTCTCTATTTTTTATATGCACATATGTACACATACATATTATGTATTATTTGTTTTATATATCAAGTCCTGTTTCAATCTTGTACTTTCTAAATATATTTACTATTTCTATAACCTTCGATGATTTTACAAAGTTTTATTAAACTTTTATTAAGAAAAAGTTCTTGTGAACTGAAATAAATTATATTGTTAATACAGGATTGTAACAGAATTTATATAATGCTAGTAAATGAACTCTTAATCTTTTTTCTGTAGAATATTGATACTTCTTACACATACTCATGCTACACTCTTATAATTTCTTTTAAATCTAAATTTGGCAAATTTTGATATTTCTAATTTTGTCTTTTAATACCAATTTTTTCCAGATAAGTTTTAACATTTTCATTGGGAGGTTTAACCTAAATCCTATTGTTAAATATCTAAAAGTTAATTGTATTATTTAACTATAATGCATTATTTTGGTGGAAAAAATTGGATACTTTGTAGTTTAATCATGAAAATACTAAATAATTAAGTATGAAAATGTTTTTGGGTTAAATACATTTTGTAAATTCTAAAGTGTAATTTTAAATTATTTCAAGTTTTTAATGAAAAAAAAAATGTATAAAATGAAATTTTTATTAAATATTTAATAAATTTATTTTTGTTGTATGTATAATTGATATCTATTTGTTGATGGAATCTAAAATTTATATACACATTGTATTCGTCTCCATTTTATGAATTATTTTTTTATGGTTATTTTTTAAATTTATCTGTAGAATTTATTTTATCATACATTGGCTCAAACTGACTTCCCTGCAAGTCTTTCTACTCTGTCAAAGAGTGACGATAAGAAATCACCTGATGTATCAACTATAATTGAAGTAAGCTTGGAAACAATTCTATATTATTTATTTCCTTTAATCAAATAAGAAAATAAAGCTGATTTATAATTTCTTTTGACTTCGTTAGAATTACATTTATCTCTGTTAAAAGTAATAAACATTTTATGTTGATTTTTTTAAAATAAAATTCTTTAAATTTTATCCTATCCTTAGAATTATTTTATTATTTGATGTATTTAAAGGAGGAAAATGTCTTAGTATAGCTAACTTCCTTAATATTGGTAGTGTGTGTATTAACTCGTTTTTTTATTTCTGGTTTTGTAATTAAATTTTTAAACATTTGTTTTCTAATTTAAAGCTAACATTTTCTTTGTCCATTAAGTTTGCGCAAACTTTTTGTTTATAAAGTATATTTTTTAAATCTATTTTGCTGTATTTTTTCTTTAATTTATATCATTGAAATGATTTGTAATTGTCCATTCATATTTTATAAAAATATCCCTAATTCATTTGCATATGTGTTTCTCCTTTTATTTATCAATTTTTATTCTTATCTATCATGGCATATTTTTTCTATATTGATCATTTAAAAAAATATATTGAGTTCTGCTTTAACAGCACTGGATGAATGTCAGGGAATCAAGATATTTTCTCATTGATATTTGCATTTTAAATAATGCTTGCATGAAAAAATTTAATAACAGTGATCTCCCACCATCATTTTTGTTGTTTGCTACTGGAGTGTGGATATGTGTATTTTTCTATATTAAATTATTTTAAGAATAAATAATGACACATAAAATAATCAGATCAATTTTCTTTGGAAAAATGTTTATTTGTAACATTTTAAAGCATAATTTATTTGAAGAATCCAAGAATTAAGTTCATGGCATCATACTTTGTTAAATAATTGCAATACAAAAGTGAAAAACTGTAAGTAACATGTATTTAATAAGTAAACTAAGTGCAGTTGTGTTTCTTTTAAAAGGAAAATGCTGATTTGCGTAGACAGCTAGTTCTCTTGCAACAACAGTTAGAAGATAAGGATCACACAATTCATCTGCTTCAGCAACAAATGGCAAGTACATTTCTGTTTCTTTTACACCTGAACAAAGTTACAATTTCACTTTAGTTAAGATTTTAAATTTTTATTTTTATTAATATTGAAAAGTAAACAAGCTACACAGTTTGAAGCAATTACTGTAATTTTTTAGCTGCATTTAAATAATACATATGTAATCATTATCACAAGTTTTTTAGTTGATAAAATTTAAATATATATATATATATATCAAAATGAATTTGATTACAAATAGTTCCTCGATCTTTACACCAATCTATATTACACCAATTTATCTATGCATCTATAATAAGTATGTATATATATTTTTACCATCAATAACTAACTGTTTTAACTTTTTAAAAAATTAATTTTGTTTGAAATTAGTTTCATTTGCTGTATTTTAATAGGGAGACATTATGTACAGTGAAAATCGTTTAGCGCAAAACTGAAGGGACTGAAATATTTTTTTGTTTTTGAAAAAATTTTGTGTTAAAGACTATTGCAAAAAGAAAAAAAGTATTCAATAATACTAAGTTTATTAGAGTACATTTTATTTGTGTAGGTGTGTATATTTGCATATATTTAATAAAAATCAATGAAACAAAAAACATTCATAGGGATTTAATGAAATTTAATACAAAACACATTTATTGAGTTTTTTGAAAAAAATCTGATACTTTTCTTTGCATTGTCTTTTTTAGCATCAAATTGTCAACAAATTGTTTGATGTCATCCATTTTTATATTCATTTCACCATTGTAATGTGCATCTAAATAACAGCATACTTTTCATGATTCTCATTTTGAATGACATAGGAACATGAGCTGCATTATTCACTTCTCTTCTGTGGAATCTGCATCAATGATATTTTTTGAGCTTTGAGCTAAATCCAAAATGTCTTTGCCATAATTGAGGACATTATCTTCATTTACTGCAATGAATTTTTCCGATGATTCAGTAGGAGAGTAAAAAAAATACAGAAACTTTCTCAAGCATTTCATTAAGTGTCTGGTGTTTTCCATATTTTGTTCATTCCCAGGAGGGAAATCTTTTCTTATTAAGCGATTTTCATTTCATGTTAAGAGAAAAAAAATGCATGAAAATACATAGTAGTTTGCTTGAACCATTGTATTATTTTGCGTTAACCAATATTTTGTCTTTATCGTTTTTGCTTTAAACATATTTCATTGTATTTGAAATAATTATAAAATTACTACTTTTTAAAATTGATGAAGCATGACATCAGTATATTCTGTTATAATTTATGATATGTAATTTGTCTAATGCAGGCAAAAACTAACAAAATGAACTTATGTAAATAATTGTTAAAATGCATAAAATTACTTACAAAATAAAAAAAAAATAATGCAAATATATATGTTGTTGATTAAAAAATGTTCCGAGTTTAAGTAATGTTTTGTACTTTTATAGACTAAGTATCTTAAGGTCCAAGCTGGTTGTAATCATGGTACTCCTAGCTCTAATGCTGCGACTCAAACTGAAAGGGTTAGTTGGTGTTTTTATCTCTATTTGATGTAAATGTTAATACATATGAAATATAAAATATTGAAATCAAGGTACTAGAAATGGATTTATTAAATATTTTGAATCACATAAATATAAAATAATTTTGATGTAAATTCAATTGGTATTTTTTATAGGGTCCCTCTTTAGCTGGATCTTTCTCATCTAGTTCATCAGCTGATGATTCAATTGAAACTCTTGTTAGGTAAGCCATTAAGTTATCACAAATATTTCAGTCATTTCTTTTTGTATATAATATATGTTTCATGGATATATAGTAGATGAAAATTTGTTTCACTTATTGTTAATACTTAGAATAGTAGAACACCTTACAGAATTAATACTAAATGTCCTCAGTGAAAGAAATTTTTGTAAATCCTATTCAAGTGTTATTTTTTATTTATTACATAGTCATGTAATATTTAAATCAGCATGAAAGTTTGAATGCACAGTAAAATGCAGTGAAGTTTTATTTTTGTATTTGATGTTGACAATTACTTTAAAAATGTTGATTAACAAATGTAAATTTGTTAATGATCAACCTGTTTATTTCATACCACCAACTATTACAAGGAATATTGACTTTGATAAGTTGATTTTTCAAGCTTTTCGATAGTTTGTCAAAATAATCTATTATTTTAGTTGCTATCAACTAATGTATGTTAAGTGTAATTTCTGTAATCAGTTTATTGTCATATTATTTTGAATTAAGAATTGTTTTTAATTATTCTCTTAAAACTTTTTTTTTATATCTGAATAGTGTAGTGTATTATAAATATAATTTTTATGTATTTGTGGATGTGCCCCAAGATAATTTTAAGATTATTAGCAGTATATATTTTATTTTTGTGTTTAAATGATGAAAATAATATCTAATCATTTATTTACAAAGCTATTAACAAGACCTAACCCTAAAAATTAGACCTTCAGAAAATTCAAAGATAAGATACTGTGGTAAAAAGTAAAAAAAAAAAAAATTCCTTCAGAAAATTTTATTTGTTTTGTATGTTTGAAAGAAATCCCGTGGGTTTTTTGTGTCAGTCCTAAGAATACTGATTTTTAAAAACCTTTCTTTTTTTAGAAATGACTTACTCAAATAATACTTATTAATTTTCCTTGACCTTTTTAACAGACTTTTAAAAATATTTACTTATGGTAAAAATATTCTTTGCAAAGTAAATTTTTAATAGTAAAAATTAATGTTGTCTGACTTTTGTTTAATGCAAGAAGTATCCAAATGCTTTTTAACATATTTGAAAGTATGTTTTTTCTTATTGTCATGTGTAATGGAATATCATGTTTGATATCTTGTTATCATGTATATCTGTGAAGGGTTTTAAAGCATAATGTATATTTGTTAATAGAAAAAGTAGTAGCATAGGAATGATAGTTATACAACCAGTCAAATTAGCTTTCAAAGATTGTCAGTTAAATACTAAACATATCCATTCTTTCCTTGAATTTTCTAAAGAAATAATTGCAATGTTTACTCTGAAAATATTACTTAATCTAACAATTTTTGTTTGTGTGATTTGTAAAAAAAAATATTGTATTCATTGGATTTTTTTAAATCATTGTAACTAGTATTTAAATAGCTGTTAACATTGTAGCTTTGTGTATGTTTCTTAAGATGTGTAAAATAAAATTTTTCTCATGTATCTTTTTTTTTTTGTTGTTCAGCTTCAGGATAACTAAGGTAAAAATTTGTTGATACATATTTAGTGCATGGAATATTTGCTTTGGCCATGCATTTTGCATTTCTTTCTTTGCATGATATTGCATTCAACAATGAAACTTGTATAGGTATTTGCTTTTCTTAATTTTTAAAATTTATTTTCTTTCTTTTTGTGTGTGTGTGTGTTTGCTTGTAAATAAAATTTTCCAAAATACTAAATATTGCTTTTATTGCTTGATATGTGAAAGTCGTACTATTTTGGAGAATGAATCCTCTTCTTGTATTCTTTTCAGTTTGTCTTTCATTAAAACATTAGATCCTAATTAGCTTAATTTTTTCTAGTAGTATTTTATGTTTAGATTGTATTTTAATACAGACTTTTTTTTATAATCATGTTGTTATAAGATAATATATGTTTTATGTAATTTTATATTTTAAATTTTTTTGTTCTTTGTTTTTTTAAGTATCTGACAAAAATAATACTTTGTTAGATTTCCTATTTTAAATTTATTGGATTTTAACTGTTACTTAAATAGTCTAATGTATTTTTAAAAAAATAAATTGAAATTTTTCTGTTTTTATTTATTTTTTAAACTTCATCTTTTAAATTTTTATAGTGCACAGGACGATTTTGAAAAAACTTTTAGGAAAAAGTCTCAGGTATGTATCTGAGCATCAGTTATATAAATATTCTGCATCAAGTACTTCAGTTTGATAGCCATATATGCTTTACATTATAGGAACAAGATGTTTTGTCAGGACATCTAATCGAAGTTGTTCGGCTGCTTGACCAAACAAATGCTTCCCCAGACCATTCAGAATGCTAAAAAAACAATAGATTTTTTTTCACCTATAGACAATAAAGATTTAACGTTAGATAGATGTATCTGAGAAAATTATGAAATAATACTACTTGTTACACAATTTGTTCTGTTTTCATGTGTTTTTTTAATTCTGTGGGTGTTAGTCTATAATTTAATTGCTGCTAGAATGTCATTTAATTGTTATATGAAATTCACGCCATTTATGTCCAATGCTATGTGACTTAATTTTAAAAGGGTCTACTTCTGCAATTGGTTATTTTATTGATTGAAATTTATTAGGGTGTAAATATTTTGTTGCATGACCTGAATTCACATTGAATCATTATTTTAAGATGTACTTGAGCCATTTTTAAACATTTATTTTGATTAAGAATTATATTATATGCTGTATTAAGTTCACATTCTTTGTGTACATTTGCATGTTGAGGGAGCATTTGGATATTAAGATAATTTTTTTATGAAGGGCTAGGGGGATTACAATATATTTTTAAGGTGTTTAAATCTTTTATAAGATGGACTTTAGCTCAAATTTTTTTTGAAATTGATTTCATTTAGATGATACTTGTGCTGGATATAACTTTGTAACTGATATATTCATTTTGATTATGTGGCTCTATTCCTATTTTAACATTTTTTTTGTGATATTAACTATGTGATTTGAAAAAAAAAAAAATTATAAAAACACTGAAAATATTTTTATTTTTAGAAAAGAAACATGTGAAATTACTGAATTTCTCATGCACGTTAAACTTTTTTTTAACAAGGGTAACATTGGGAAGTGTTGTTTATTTGTTCTTATTTAGATGTTGAAGTTCAATATCATTTTGCCTATATTTTTTCTTCCTTCCTTGAATATATTGCTTTTGAAAAAAGTAATAATAATTTACTTTGCCTAATAGTAAATTATTGTGCTTTTTCATTTATCTACTTTATATCATTTATCTTTTTCACAATATGAATTTGTCATCTCAAATCATGTATATATGCACACAATTCCATTTGAAAAGTATGTTATTTGGAGTTATAGCTTAATTTTATAACTTTATTATTGTGGAATTGAAGTGTCTGTCTTTACATATTTATTTTCAATCTTAAATCATAATTTTAATCAATATGTTGAATTATCTAACTATCCTGTTTAGTTAATTGTATTAAATATTCTATAATGCTGAGAAGTAATAGATTGGTTTTATTTAAGAAGTCAGTATAATAAATGTGTTTTTAATACCAAGAAAAGCTAATGTTGAATATCCCCCTTTATTTTTTGTGATGTGCATTTTATGTAATATATTTTAATGCAAGTCAGAGTTCCTTAAATTTACTATAAAATTAGTTTTTGCTGACATGTTGTCCAACTTTTCATTATTAAACTACCACTAAATTATTGAATATCATTTTACTATTTCTTTATAAATGGATTTTACTTTTAACATTTTTTTTTTTTAGATTTTGATTTTGGAATAGGGTAATGTGATGAATTGAATGTTAGCAGAGTTTTGAATATTAAAATTTAATTTACTTATCCTTTTGAACTTTGAAATTTAATAAATGAATATATTTCTATAGAATTTACTTTTTTATAGGAATATGTTTAATAAGCTTCTAAAAGTATATATTTGAATTATTTAAATTTTTAATTGAAAATACTAATTTTATCCATAAAATTATGAAATTATATTGCAATTAATGAGGTAAAAATGTTATGTATACTAATTTTTTGTTCTCCAATTGCTAACTTATTACCCTAAAACTATTTGCTTATGTTAAAAAAGAGTTTGATATTAACTATAATTTTTTTCTTCCTGGCTTTAAGATATTAATTTTTATCAAATTTTGTCAGATGCAAGTAAATACTTAGATAAAACTAGTGAATCTAGTTTTAAAGAAACTTCAAAATGAAGGGAGAAAAAAAGTCAATATAACGTGATTTACTTTTGAGAATATTGTTTCAATTTTGAATATAAAGTTATATATTATGTATGCTTTTTTATACTTATGTTTATTTTCAAGTTTTTTTTTGTCTGTTAATTTTTATATGCATCTAAACCATGTAGTGTTATTTTGTTTAATGTTTTCCTTTTAATTCATATACATATTTCTTATTATTTCACTTTTCTAAGGTATTAGTAGATCAATATTTTGTTCAATAGCATAATTGTCTGCATTTTACTTTCAAATACAGACATTTAAATAACTCAAGCTTCTAATATAACTTATTCATTAACATATAGGATATTTATTATGTAAGATATTTGTATTTGTTTGTAAGATATGCTATGTTTTTAATTGGGTGATTGCATCAAATTATCAATTTATATTTTTTGACAGTTAGAAGTGTTCAGAAACTAAATATATCCTCTCAATTAAGGTTTAATGTACAAAATTATTGCTTGGAATTATATATTAAATGACATTCTAGGTTTATCGATTACTGCGATTTCAAACATTTTCATTAAATTCATGTTTTGGGGTTGGTTATATGCGTGGTTAATATTAATAAAAAAAATAAATATTGTTATATTTGCTACAGTTAATCCTATTTATTTATATATCATATGAAACTTGAAAACTTTGTCTTCAGGAAAATATAAGATCATTTTTAAGTTTATGAATAAATAAATATCTTTAAATATTTGTAACTATACTATTTTAAGGCAGTATTTTCCCTTTGTTATACATTTTTGGATTCATATTATTCCTATTCTTGCATGTTTTACAAAAATTCAACCATAGCTTTCCCGTCATTTCTGTATTAATGTTTGATAATTAAACTAAATCAGACTTCAGTTGCCTTTTGTAAGAATTCAGGTTCTTTTTAAAATTAACTCGTTTTTTGTTACAATGAAGTAATATAATATTGATAGTTTTCTTGGATATTGCTTACAATATTGCTCACTTCTAGGAATATATCTTTAATATAAACACTATTCACTTTGTGCCAAATTATTGAATTCAGTCAACATAAATTTTGTAGCTTGAAAGTTGATATATCATAAGATGTTAGCATATTTATATTATTTAGTTCAAAGCAATACTCAGGATGTTGTACTCTAATGTACTTAATTACTAAAAAAAAGTTTATTGATTTCCAAAACCATATTGCAGATTCTATACAAAAGAAAACTTTGCGTAGTATTATATGTAATGTGCTTTTATTGCAGTTGGATTTAATAGTTTGGTTGAGGTTGCCATTCATAGGTGGCAAAATCGAATGCTAGCTCAGGTGTTGTTTTTGTCCTTCTGATCACGATTTAAAAAAGGTCTAAGCCAATGGTTTTCTGTCTTACTTAAGTGTAATGTTAGTGCAAAACGAAAACTATGTTCTAAAAATTTGGCATTGCATTTTGCCTGCATTTTCCTTAATTACTATCTGATTCCAGAAAGTTAAAAATTAAAATTTTAATTCTTGAAAAAAGTTATTGATTTTTTTACTATTGATGAGAGTTAAGTTTTTATTATTGAGAGAGACCCTGATGAGAGTTAAAATTGATCTTATAAGAATCTTTAAATTAGGGCTTTTACTTTTTACCATTATGCTTGCATTTAAATAATTTTGCTTTTAGAATGAAGAAAAAAATCTTGAAAAGTTTTATGAGAAAACCAAACATTTTAATAAAAATTTCAGCATTTTTCAAAATTTTATTGGTGTATTATAACAATTAATATTTTTTAAAGGCATCTAATGAATCAGAAAGTGCATTGCAACATGTATTGATTAATGATTTCTTTGTTAGATCTGTATTTATGTCATGCTTAGGAAATTTTGCAAATAGTTTTGATATTACAAGGGGAACATGTAAACTTTTTGGTATTATTTTCATGAATTGAGAATATTTTTTACAGTAAATATATGGAAAAGTTCATAATATTCCATGTTAAGTCTTTCAGTTGGAATCTGGAAGTATTTTTATTTGGAACACCATCATACCAACAGTTAATTGTGGGCTCAGAATTGGGATAATAAAACGACATGGTTGGGGAAACTGATTTAATTTGTTTGTTGACTCTGCAATTGGGTATTTTCTGCATATTTTAGAGTGTTAGGTAAGCAATTCTACATGCAATTGGAATTAAGTACGTTAAGAAAGAACATCCAAACCTTTGTAAGAATACTTCCATTAGTATAAACTTATTTATTTAAGAAATTAATATATATTTCACTTTATATTTATTACTGTGTAAGAGTTTAAACCAACTTACTATTTGTTTTTTATTGTTAAATGTTTTCGATGTAAAAAATATTTGCTTTTACTCCTTATTCATGTATAAAAAATAAATCATTTTCGAAAAAGTTTTTTGATATTCGGATGATTCAAGAATTATATGTGATTGAGAAGTAGATTAGAATTCTCTTTCATTAATGTGTATCTTAGATTTTTTTTTTAACTACTGATTTTTCAGTATAGCTGACATTTTTTTGGTAAAAGTTTTCCAATGCTCTACTTTTTGGAATGCTAACATTTTTAAGTGCTAACAAACAGCTGTAATAAAACTATAGCCTACTTAAAACATAGATATACATATTATTAAAGGAATATATATGAAGAAATATTGTTCTGAGGAAAAAATTTAAGCTGTTTAGAATAATAGTACATTGTAAAAGAAAATGATACGTGTATTCTTGTATTGTCTTTAAACTTTTTCTAATTTTTTGTTGGTTTTTATTTGATTTAATAGTAGGGATATTTATTTTTAAAAATATTCTGGCAACAGAAATTTATGTAAGGAAAAATAAAATTTATTCTTGTACCAAGAAAAGGAATTTTTCTAAAATGAATTGGCTAATTGAAGGATTTAGGTATTTCCACTTTAGATTAAAACTGAATGAAATATGTTTTTTTTTAAAATTTGCTGTTTAAGTTCTATAATTGTATTTTATACAAGAATACACAATGGTGAATGTTAATAGTACTTGTTGATTTTTAATTGTTTTTTTTTTATTTTATATTTTGAGCTTTTGTATGTTTTTTCTTTTAAAATCTGATACTTTTTAGATCTACATTTTTTAAGTGAACTTGCGCCTTTATTTTTAAGATTTTTTTTTTCCTTTATAGAGTAAAAAAAATGGGTAATTTTTAAAATTATTTTGTGTTTGTAATGTGTTGGTGATATTAATTTTTGTATAATTCCTATTAATTGATATTGCCATATTCAGCACCTGTTGTAAAAACTTTGTTTTTTTCAATCTAATTTTTTAAGTAATGAAACTGTTTCTAGTATTTGAAATGATTTGATGTAAGCTGTTTAAAAAATACAGAAAAATGTTTTAAAGCATCTATGGTAACTTTCCAAGTAACTGTTACTGAGGGGATCTCAAGGAGCAATATACTTCTGCAAATATATTACTAATAGCCTAGCTTTTCACCTTCAGTCGGATGCACTTTCTATTATCCTGCTAAATATGAATGGCCATGGTTAGTTACAATGGCACAGCCATATTTCTTACAAGTTTTTTCACATATTAATAATAATCTTAACACATCTCTTTGAAATAGATATTGGAAAAATTTGGTTAAATTGTTTGAAAGTTAAAGATATTATAAAAGTGTAATAGACTTTTTTTATGTATATATTGTACAGTTGCTTTTTGTTTTTTCCCTCCGAATAATTTTAATTGGGATTCATACTAAGTATGCTTTGTTCAAATCATGATGTGTATGCCTTTGGAATTGTTAATCATATTTCATGATTGAATTTCAATTGGAGACAGCTTAATTCTTTGCTCATTGCAAACTCAGTGTGAATCTAGTTATATTTGCAATAAATTATTAGTTATATATGAAATATGATAAAAAAAATGCAAATTATTTTGTATATTTTGTAAAAAAGCTGATTAATTTGAATGTTTCTTTTGTTAATTTATTAAATAATTATGGGCCAACTATTAGATGTGTGTATTCTTTTTGTAATTTTGTATGTTAAAGTTTTCTCTATAAATATATATTTTTTGGTTTAACTGATTTTTGCCATTGGTTCCTTTCTTGTCATTGTAATGAACTTTCATTTGGAATTTATATTTTCTGCACAAATATTCTAGTTTATGTAAATATTCAGTGAGTTTTTGGACTTTTGTATTGAAAGTATATTTTTCCAAACTGTGAATTATTGTCAGAGTAAGTCAAGATGTGTGATAAAAGAGATATAACAGTTTGTAAAGTGAATGCAAATGATATTTGTAAAGAAATAATTATTTTGAAATTTGTGTCAGTGTTGTATAAGTCAAGACCTAACGGCAACTTTAAAAGGTAATCTATCGACCAAATTCGGATGGTTTTTATTACATGTATTTGAATTTATCAGACATTAGATTGTATCATTTAATAGTAATATACCCTAATTATTGTGTTTTAATGTTAATATTTAATAAAATATTGAATGTACAATTCTTTATGTACAAAAAGATTTATTTAATTTCATTCTGAGAAAGTAAAGCATGGAGAGAGAAGTAATTAAAGCTTTAAGTCATGCTTTAAAAATTTATAAATTCAGTTTTAAATTTAAGTTAAATATTACTTTTCCTTATTTGAGGGGGGGGGGTCCATTTTAATATTTTGCTATAATAACATATATCTTCATTTTTATTTGAACTCTTAATCTCAAACATATTTTATGTTCGAAATGATTCTAAGTATAAATGTTTATTTTTTATTTCTATTTTACTCTCTTTTTTGTAATACAAAAAATTAAATACTTTGTTTTGTAAATATAAAAAAATCAAATTTTTTTTAGTCAAAAAAATTAAAGCTAATGTGTTGGATAAAATAGTTTTGGCTTTTTATTTATTGATTTGAGTAAATTTTTTTGATAATTTTCATTCAGTTTTAGAAGTATTGTCAGAATAAGTTATTTTAAAAATATTGTCAAATTGAGAGAGAGAGAAAATTATATTTTTAGTGAATTTTTTATAGCATTTAGTAAGTATATCTTCTATTTATAATTAAAAAATTATGCTTCCAAAATTTTTGATTTTATGGAAACTAGTGGATAATGTATTAAAAATACGTAAATATCAGTTTTTGAGTTAAATTATTATTCAATATGTTAATGCTGCAATTTTTTTGAACTAAGAATTTGAAACTCTAAGAATTTAATCTTTCAGATAAATTTTTGTTTACTACAAATAAATTCTAAAATATTTTATGTGTGGTAACTTAAATCAATGAATTCTGTTGATCTTTAAAATTCAAGATATAAATTTAAAATTATGCTTAAAAACTTTCCAATAAAAGTATTATCTTACCTTTTTTTCACACTATATCGAATTGCACAATTTTTACTATTGTATTTTTTTTATATTAAACATCCAGTTGTATAATTTATAAAATATATATATATTGTCCCAGAGAAGTTTCATATAAATTTTCTATCAAAATTATCAAAGAATGTTGTGGGAAAAAACTATTTCTCGAGAGAGTGTGTTTGTTATCACCGATGCATTGTATTTCAGCTGTAAATTGAGAATAAATGTGTTATCTATATAATTTGTGTCCCTTTTTTTCTTGTTATTTTTTGAATCCTAACTTTATATTTTCAGCACATAATGTATATTCATAGAATGTACATTAAGTATGTAAGTACATCAGAAATAAGAAATTTTAAAATTTTTTTTGAAATCCTTCATTATAGAGATATTTTTTGGTTTATGTTTATTACAATGTTCATATATGTGTTACCGTTAAAGTGTGAAATCCGTTATTTCATAGAGTAACTAGGTATTTCATGAAATAACTAGATAAGTCAGTAAAAGCATATAAGATTATTGAATTCTACAATTTCCCTAGGTATTCTATAGAATAACGATTACTTGATCGTTAAAGTATGAAATAGGGTACTCGAAAGTTCTTTGAACTGGTTCTAGCTGCTTTGGGAAGGATTTTTCCAATTAGGAACTAGAGATGGCAGAATAAAACAATTTTACTGTAGATACAGTTCAGTGTATGTCAGCGAGAATTAATTTCCATTGAAGAAGTTCCAAATGTTGACACTACGATTCTATCTGTTGGAACAACTCAAAGTTGCTGTACTGGACAAAGATTTAAAAAGTGTGGGTAAAAAAAATGTGTATTAGTAAAAAGTGTGCTCTTGTTTCAAAAATAATAAACAGTGCAATCCAAAGTGAGAGAGTTAACAGAGCAATCCTTGCTCTAAATAAATAATGAAAAGTAAAAGGTATCCCTCATGAAATATAAATTAATATTCTCTTACATTTTTATTTTAAACAATTTACATAATATTTTTATGAAGCAAAAGTTTTCCTTCCCAGTATGTATATTTGTTGATAATATTTAAAAATCTATTTTTCAACATATTCTTTTTTCCTCTTCCTGTTTAAATAATGCTAGCAATATGAATAATAATAAATTATATTATAATCTGCTTTCCCTAATTATTTATCAATTATTCATCCACAAAAGGAATAAAATGTATTTTTCGAGAGATTTTAGCTATTTATGCTCAATTAATTTATAAAATATCTTTGAAATTGTTTATTTTTCACTTTAAGTCTATCCTTGGTTATTTCATAGAATAACTAGGTAAAATATGAAATTTTTCATCTATTATATATTTAAAAAGAATTTGTCTAGTTATTCTATGAAATAACCGAGTTATACACTTTTACCGTTACATCATATTCATTCACTAAAGTTTACTGCTCATGTGATCCATATTTACATTTACCAGTCAGTTTGAAGTAGCATATTTCTAACCTTTTGGATTTCTAGTAACCTTCTCAAATCTAGATTATTGTATTTATTTGAATACAGTAAACTGCATATGAAAGAATTTCTTTTTTTAAAAAAATGATAGTTTCTAGCTGTTTAGTTCCTTACCTGTTGGCAGCGAGGCATATAGTTTTTCAGGATGAAAAAATCTTAGGCACGCGTCATATGATTTTGTGGCATGTAAAATATCCCTTGAGTATCAATTTATTCCGGCACTCTCGGTAAAATTAAATCACTGCAATATTTAGCATCTAACGAGAGTTTTAACTCTGTACTTATTTTTAGGAAGAAATGTGTTCCTACTGTTCATGAAACTCGCTACACACATTAGAATTCATACGATTCGATATGATACCGTGTTCTTCAAGATTAGAAAACATTCCATAAATTAGCAATTTTTTTAATGAACATGTAATGTGAAAACTAGTTAAAAGTAAGATATATAGTCGACTCTCTCGATAATTCGAAGTTGAAGGGACCAATGAAAAACTTCTAATTATCAAGAGGGTAGGAAGAAACTCCCAAAATACACAAAGATATTTTTTTCTAACACATTTAAATTTGAAACTATGTAATAAAACAACTATAGTACACATGTAAAATTTATTTTAAAAAAGTACAATACAGAAGTTAAAAGCCGTGTATTTAAAAGAATACATGCATACACATTCCTACTCATCTGTTCTTCACAATAGCGGACTATCCTTTCTGAACACATGTGTAGCAAGGCCCCGTGTGAAAATGAAAGATCTGGATGGCTGACAACAGGTGCGGTTGATCTATTGTCCACTTGAAGAAGGAAAGCAATAAAAGTGTCTTTTCGCCTGAGAAACAGAAAACATGAAGAGGTTTTTGACAGATGGTCATCAAAGGGGCTGCATTTCAGAGGAGATGCACAGAAAATGCAACGCAAAACTTGTAAGCTCCAACCTGTTTTCTACAGGACTTCATGATAGCGAGTGTTTTATGAAATAACTTCGAATTATCGCGTGTTGTAGTCTGGCCTCCCACAGATTTTACTTCGATATATTGAGTATACCAAAACGTATTGTTTTAGTTCGAAATATCAAGAGTTTTTCTAAGGACTGAGCATATACTTCGAATTATCGAGAAGTTCGTATTATCAAAGGTTTGAATTATTAGAGTCGACTGTATATTAAAGACAAGATATGAAATGCAGTTTTTATATTTGAAAAAATGTATGTCAAAAATCTAATAAGAGGTGTATAGTAAAATATACTACTCTGTAAAGCAGTGGTACTCTGAGTGATTCTTAAGGGCACGCCAAAGAAGTAGATTTAGGATCACTTTTGAGTGTATGATAGTGTACACTTGAGTGCGATGTTTTTTAATCGCTGTTTGATTTCACGCTGGAGTCTGGGATGCTCAGCATCATAAATACGCTGGCCTTAAAGAGCACAAAGACGTCATGTCGTGTTAGACTTGTAATTTTTTTCGTCTTGCTGGTTCGTGAACAAAACAGTTTGGAGATTGCTGCTCTATAAGCTAAGGGAGTCAGAATGTAACATTAATCCAAAAGCCATTTACTTAAGGTGCCTGACTAGTTGCGGAGACATTTTTTTGAAATTTTGCTGAAAATTTAATTTTAAACTCATTTTTTGTTTGCTTATAAATGAAAACCAATAAAAATAGCAAAAAAAAATTCTTTCAGTGTATTTTTTTAAAATATGGCCAATTTTAGGTTTAAATTAGACGTTATTTGCACGTTACGTTAAACATAGTAGAATAAATTCTAATGCATAAAATTTTAAAAAACCCATATAATTTTACTCAGAAAACAGTTACTAATGAACTGACCTAATATCTTTGAAAAATTTTAATTTATTACTGAACTAGAGGTCAAAAAGTGCACGCAATGCAAATTTTTCAAACATTTCACATTTATCACGCAGAAAAAAAATTATAAAAAAGGTAAACATGCTGTTTTTTCTTAAACCCTACGTCTCAGCATACATACTATAATAATAAACCATGATACAAAATTTCAAACAATTATATACAGAACTTTTTGAGATATCATGCTTACCGTGTTGTAAAATATCAAAAAAGCTGTTTCAGAGAAAAATGCATTTAAAGATTTAAAAAACTATACTGTGTGTGCTAAAAAAACCTAAAACCTCTCTATATAAAAAAAACAAACCTTTTCAAAGCAATTATGAATATTATATACTTTCTTCAAACTTTTATCTTTTAATATGTTTAATAATTTTATAGTGTCAAAAAGCTTTTTCTTTAAGTCTAAGTACATAGTTTACGAACTACAGATTAGACATATAAAAAGCACTTTAAAAAAACCTTATTGCATTAAAAAATAAAAATATTTTACATAGAAAAACAAATATATATTCTACCATATTATTTTAGAAGTTAAGAAATATTTAATACAAAATATATTTGTGTTGTTTTACTCGTAAACATTCACGATAAAGCTCTTAAAAAACATTGTTTATCACAAAGGTTATCATAAATTAGAATAAAAATCATGCAAAGAAGTACTTTAAAACCCTCCATATGAATATACTAAGCCTTCTGTTTTTTCATTCTTAGTACTTTTTGTTTTCCTTGTTGCTTTCCTTTTTTTTCGTGACAATTTTGCAATCGGTGAAGAGTGTCTTAAAGATGTTGAAATCCGTTGTTTATCAAATTTAACTAACTCTTGAACAACACTTTCAGGAAGGGAACCATTTACATTTTGAATCACTGATAATATACCAGCATAACCAGAATTAAAAAGTATCAGAGCTAATAATGCACCCAAACGAAATGTTTGCAGTCCAATAAATATATTTTTGGGAAAAATATTCCACAAAATGTTGTTATAACTTTCGTTACAATTTTGTGTCTTACCATGAAGACATTTTTTCAACAACGTTTCATTACACAGTTTTAGATATGTAGGTTTTATTTGGTTTATAATTTTATTAGGAAGTCCTAGCTTATTTTCTTTGAGAGGACTCCCAGCTGCTTTTGCCCTTTGGTAACGACACCAACTCTCAGACCCGTCAGGACACTGTCCACGCAAAGAATTGTTTTTTCCAGATACACAGTGGAAAAATGCAGCTACTACACAACTCATCATCTTTTGTAGATTACATACATTACTTCGAATAGCTATTCCATAATAGTTCTGGATTCTGTCAATTAATTTATCAGTTAATTTATTTTTCCTCCTAAACCTTTCATCGTTTTTTTTAATTGACGCAACCGCCCCCCTACACGTTTCTGTACATGGCCTATACACTTGAGTTTGGTTACTGTATTAATTCCATAAAAGTTTTTAACAGCTTCATATCCTTTTGAGTCTCCATCTCCGTAGTATTCATTGTACTGCACATCCCTTACATTTGATCTCTCAAATATACGGTAGGCTCCAACAACCTCCATGTTCCCAGCGGAACCTTTATAGTTCGAACATACATGTTTCGATGATTGGTTATTGCCTTTCGCGCATATGTGGCAATATTGCGTCATAACTTCAATGTCTAAAATTTTACCGGTGACAACTGATATGGCACTTACACACCCATTCAAAGATGAGTAGCATCTGCGTTGCCAAGTACCATCAATAGATATTCCCCATTTAGTGAAACTATTTGAGCCTTTGATTTCACTTAATGCAGCGTTGATGTTTTCTTGAGCAACACGTTCAGTTGCTTTCAACAGTTTCCTTCCTTGATTGCGGAAAGCAAGTTTTGATAGGAAAGGTAAACCCAGGAAAGCGCATAACTTTTTGCCAGCTGAAAATCCTTTCCCGATTATCCTTAGCCCCAAAACAATTGAAGAGTTTATCAGACAAGAACCATTCATCTTCTCTGTCGTAGGGAAACCTTTAAAGAAGGAGCAGTTTTTGCACTTTAAGGTTCATATGTGAACATAATCCACTGACAGAGTCTTCTATAAGTTCCATGCCCTGAGAATAACAATCAGGGTAGCAAACTATAGCAAACAATGAAATCAAAGTTGTCAAGCTGACAATTCTATTGTCTTCATAAGTTTCAAACAACCTTTCTGAGAAAATTTCCAAACTTGTATGGCTTGATACCAATTTTTTGGCACTAGCGGATTCAGTAGAATTGAGCTCAGATGTTTCATCATTCTCATTAATAGTAGCACGAATGGTATAACGATTTCCAGTAAATCGGCGCTTCTTTCCAGATCTTGATTTAGCCATAATTAATCAATATTTTGTCTTTAAAAAGACAGTTTTTTTATAAAATATATCAAAATAATAAGTTAAATGAGGAGCGAAGAATCGAATCGATAGAACATAAACAAATCAAAATATAACAACAAACCTGTAAAGTTGTTGCCAAATTTTACTAAAAACTATTAAATAATTTTTTAAAAAAATATCACCATATTCAGTTTTAAGATTACCAAAACTAATATTTTATTAATAAACTCAATAAAACTTCAAAAAAGAGTAAAAATCTTTCAAATTCAAAGCACTTCTGGTTTCGATTTCTAACTTCCGGTTCATTTTTGTTCTCACTTGACACAAAACCTGCTATAACTTCGTAAATAATTGGAGTACAAGCAAAAGTAAGGTATTTTTAGAAAGAAGAAAATTCAAATATTAAAAATATCAAATAAAATTTTTTTTGTCAATTTCATTGAAATTGATGATTTTGCACTAGTCAGGCACCTTAATATGTGGCCGCGGAAGCCAAGAGGTGAAGGTATCAGATCATGGCTAGCGTGTCATGAATTCAAGCCCAGTACCACTGAAGACTCGCCGTGTAGCGTACGAGGCACGTTAAATCTGTCGAGAGCTCAAACGTCCTCCCGTGGTGTGATGTGGTAGTTAGGAGAGAGGGGTCCAGCTCAGGTATCGTTCGCGTTACCTTAACACGTTTACAAAACTACGCGGTCCGTTGCCAAAAGCCTTCGTGTAGCTGAACAGTGCGATGTTAATATTTACTAACTCACTCACCAATTTAATATGGAGCTAGTTAAGGAAAAAATCAAAAATTGTAGAAATTAATTATATTCTTTTAAAATTGATCTTCGTTTCCGTAAGAGAACGCAATAATGAGAGTTTAGAAGGTCTGTTATAATTTATTTAGCATTAAATGTATAATAAATTTATTTTTATGAAATTTTTTTTTGATTTCTATTTACTTTTTGAGTGTTTTATTTTTTATTTCTAAATCCATTACATTGAACTTAACCTACGTAATTTCCATAAGGTATTTTAAAAGCTTTCACGTATTCAGTTACACTGCTTAGCGATTTTTGTGTTTGTTCGAAAAAAGTTTATAATTAAAATGTATGGTGCAAAAATTTACTAGTGGCAACAATTTGAATTAAAGCTATTAGGGATAATCATTTTTTTCTCGTCTTGTTAGTTAACAGTTATTACTTTCTATATATTTTCGTTCTTAAAGCTGTTTCATTTTAAAGTTTTAGAGGTTTCAATGATAATACAAATGGCTTATCTTTCAGTCAAAACAATTTCACTTCTGAATAATAAGTTTTCTAAGGTTTGCCTCAGTTTAATGTTAATTTTTTTTAGAGATAGCAAGAAAATAACACTTTTTCTGTAAATGCTGCAGTTTAACTCCTAAATTAATTTGACAAAGTAAGAGATTTACATAAATAAGGATTTGATTATAAATTTAAACAATTGCCTTTTGATCCATAAAATTTGCATTAATTTTGTTATATATCAATATGATTTTATTTTCTATCAAGCTTCTTACAATTAAAAATAGTGAACCTTTCTGTTTCAATATGTATTTCATTTTTAACCCCTTCAGGATTGAGGAACCTCATCAGGATACAACAAAAAAGGAGTTTAAAGGACCGGGGGAATTTCCCAAGTAAGCTTAATTTCATTTAAAAATTAATATAAAATCTTTAATGCAATCAGATACGCTAAAATTTACAATCATTGATATCTGAATATTCAAAATAAAAAATTTCATTACATTTAAAGAAAACTATTGTTATTTTTAAAGAAAATATTTTCTTTTGAATAAAAAAGTACTCTTTTTTTCACTCTTCTCCATAATGATTTAAATAAAATAGTACTTTGAAAGTTTCACGTCTATCCAGCTAATCCAAAACTTCAAATTGACTCTCAAATGAATTTGCTGTGTCTTTTATTGATAAAAAAACCTTTAAACAACGGATTATATTTATCACTTTTTTATTTTAAATTAATCCTTGTATTGCTTATAGCAGGGATGGCGAACTTTTTTGAAACGTGGGTCAAATTTTGTTCATATTTTATTTAATACTAGCTCGCGGGTCGTTAATGACCATTTTCATAGGAATTAAGGTTAAAAATTATTAACTGAGTATTTTAAGAACTTAACACCTTTAAAATTCAATTGACTGAACAGAAAAAAATGGGCGTGGTTTGACAATATAAAAAGTTTTAGTGGGGTTAAAATTTGTCGTAAATATTGCAATATTTTCAATACTACCTCGGAGTTTTTGATTCAGTTCATTAAAATGCTGAGTGATGTCGCATAAAAAGAGTAAATCATTTAACCAATGTGTACTGGAAAATTATAATCGGAACTATTGTCTTTTTCAATTCTTATAATTAACTCACTCATTCCCTATATATATATATACTAGCTGTTACCCGCCCGCTTCGCTGGGTATTTCATGATGTTTTATAACTTTTTACTGCTTATATATATGTATAAACTATTGATATCTAAGTCCTAGCATTAAGAATTCGATTGTATTGAAAAATAAACTTATACCTTTAACTGTCGCAAAAAAAGGGCAGAACTCATCTAATTTGTATTTTCTAAAAATCTCTGAAATTGAAGTATAGAATGATATTTGCTCTTTCGTAACCCAAAAACCAAGTGGATTTCCGCAAAACCAATTTTCGGTGGATCTCTACTGCGTAAATTGAACATGCAAGCCAAATTTCAAGTCTAAATCTAACAGAAAAAAAGAAGTTTTACTATCAATATCCCCGTTATCCCGTTGAGAGCCGTTTTCCAAAATAACCGCTCTTAGCGGATTTCAATTCAACAAAAGAAAAATGCAAACAAAATTTCATTATTATAGTTCTTGTAGCTCGAAAAAAGTAATTTTTTTTGTCAATACGTCCCAGTAACCCCCTGCACCCCCCCTAAGAACTTGATTTGCTTAAAATACATTCTTAGTGGATTTCTATTCAACAAAAGAAACATGCTTAACAAATTTCAAGTATATTGGTCTAACAATTAAAAACATTAATTTTTTTCTGTAACTCCTCTTGAACCCTCGCAAACATCCTTAGGGGTCAATTTTCGTTTCAATCTTTGTTAGAGGAACTCTATTCCATGAAAGGAACATGTCTACCAATTTTCAAGCAGGATGATCAAATAGTTTAAAAGTGGAAGTATTTATCGATTACGCCTCTTAAACTCCCGAAATTAAACTTGGTAGTTGATATTCGCAAAACCCATTTTGTAGCGGTTCTCTACTTTACGAAAGGAATCTGCTTATCAAATTTCAAGACTGTACGTCTAACAGTTTAAAAATGGGGATAATTGTCTATAACGCCACTTGAGCCCCCGCAACGCCACTTCTGGGTCTGTTTTCACAAAACCCATTTTGTAGGGGAATTGCACTCTATGAAAGGAATCTGCTTAGCAAAATTTGAAGACTGTGCGTCCAATTAATTAAAAATGCAAAAAAATTATCAATAACGCCCCTTGAACCCCCGCAACGCCCCCTAGGGGTCGATTTTCACAAAAAAATTTTGTAGTGTATTTCTATCCTATGAGAGGAATCTGCTTACCAAATTTCAAGACTGTGAGTCTAATGGTTTAAAAATAGAAATAATTATTTATATCTGCCCTTAACCCCCTGCAACACCCCTTGGGGGTCAATTTTCTCCAAACCCGTTTTGTAGCGGATATTTACTCCATGAAAGAAACATTTCTACCAATTTTCAAGTAGTTTAAAAACGAAAATATTTATCTATTACGCCACTTATACCCCGCAACGCCACTTAGAAGTCTGTTTTCACAAAACCTTCTTATAGCTGACTCTATTAAATAAATCTATTATCAAATATAAAGAC
>BMAO01030570.1:0-107068 GCA_019973975.1 Trichonephila clavata | reverse complement strand
TCACGAGATATCCGCGATATCCGCTACCAATAATTGATGATTTGATCACTAATATTCCGCACACCGAAATTATGACATCACTTGATTTACGCAGCGGATACTTTCAAATGGCAGTAGACCCCAAAGATGTGCATAAGACGGCGTTTGTTACAAAAAATAGTACTTTTGCATTTACTCGCATGCCATTTGGCCTTTCGGGGGCAGCTCCAAATTTTCAAAGGGTCATAGAGATGATCCTCAGGCCAGTCCTCGGGCGTTTTGCCCACTGTTATATGGATGACGTTATTATTTCGTCTCCATCTTTTGAAAGCCATGTAGAACACTTACGGGAAGTATTCAGATTATTGCAGGAGGCTGGTTTGACGTTGAATCGCGAGAAATGTCATTTCGCGAGGGAACAATTACGTTATTTGGGTTTAGTTATTAATAAAGAAGGAGTTAAAACAGATGAGGAAAAGGTAAAAGCAATTATTGAAATGAAACCTCCGAAAACTGCAAAACAAATAGCAAAATTTTTAGGAATGACGGGTTGGTATCAAAAGTTTATTAAAAACTACGCAGACATGTGTGAACCCTTATATAATTTAAAACGAAAAAACTCTAAGTTCCGTTGGTCGGAATCAGCGCAGGAAGCATTTGATCGTATTAAGAAAGCACTGACAGAAGCTCCAGTGTTACAATTACCAGATTTTTCCCAGCCTTTTGAACTCTATACGGATGCGAGCTCCGTGGCGGTAGGAGCAGTATTGACACAGAATAATAGGCCTATGGCGTTAGCCTCGAGAACTTTAAACCGAGCAGAAAGGAATTATAGTGTGACGGAACGTGAATGTTTAGCTGTCATATGGGCATTAAATAAATATCGCACGTATTTCGGATCCTTGCTGGTTAAAGTGATAACAGACCATGCTGCAATTACCAAATTAACGAACGGAAAGAATTTGTCGTCTAGAATGATAAGGTGGACGCTTAAGTTGGCAAATTTTAATGTAGAATATGGGAACATCGCCCAGGTACGCATAATTTAGTGGCTGATATGTTGTCTAGAAACCCGTTAGAAAGTAATGAAGAACCAAAGGTGTCTTGTGCGGTGATTAGATCGTTAGTATTATCGTCTAGAGAACAGTTGAGAGAGGAACAGAGAAATGACCCGGAACTAGGGCACATAATGAGGTTTTTGGAAAATCCGGACGATAGTTCTCTTAATGAATCGATCTGCAGAAATTGGTCCAATGACTTTAAAATCGTTGACGGTTTGCTATATTATGCAAAATATACAACCACACTAGGTGAATTAAGGGTATTTATACCTAAAACATTACGTAAAGATGTTATGCGAGAATTTCATGACTCGCCGATGGCAGGTCATTTAGGCAAAAAGAAAACCTACTTAAAATTAAAGGACGCGTGTTATTTCCCGTACATGAGGAAATACATTTATAAATATGTAGCAACCTGCGACCAATGCCAAAAAGTTAATTATAAAAACGGATTACCAGCTGGTCAATTAATTCCGATAATAACGAATTTTCCGAATGAAATCGTGTCTTTAGATTTGTTAGGCCCATACCCTGCAACTAGTCCAGAACGCTATAGATTTATTTTAGTAATTACAGATAATTTTTCTAAATGAGTCGAAATAGTTCCCTTAAGGAAAGCTTCGGCTAAAGCAATTGCCAATGCATTTTTTGAGAATTATATTGCGCGTTATGGAGCTCCTGTAAAGTTAATTACCGATAACGGCCCCCAAATGATATCCGAAGTTTTTGAGCAAGTATGTCGCAGATTGCACATAAAACACGTTAAAACTGTGATATATCGTCCACAAGCTAATCAAACAGAAAGACTTAATCGCACTCTTTTAAAAATGATTTCGAGTTTTGTCGCGGATAATCACACTAACTGGGATCAATTTCTGCAAGAGTTCGGTTATGCGATTAGGACAGCAGTACATGAGACAACGGGTAAAACACCGGCGGAATTATTTTTAGGTCGAAATTTAGTCACCCCTTTTCAGAATTTAGTTATGGTAACTGATGGATCAGATTTAGTTTGTGGGAACATAGAAAGGTTGTTTGAGGAGGCTAGAGTTCATACAAAGCGCCAGCAAGAGAAGTGGGCGAAATATTATAATAAAAAGAGGCGTGAAAATAATGTGAAAGTTGATGATCTAGTATTAGTTCAAACTCACCCGTTAAGTTCAAAATGTAAAAAAATAGTAGGTAAATTTATGCCAAAGTTTGAGGGCCCATATAAAGTTCTGAGTGTAAAAAATAATAATAATTTAGTAATATTAAAATTTGGTAAAAGAATAACGGTTAATGTGGACCAGGTGAGAATTTACCATCAAAGAGAAGACAGTGTTGCCGAGTCGGAAAGTGACACTAGTAGTGATCATGGTGCAGTGACATCAGTCAGGTCGGATGATGCGCAGTCGATATTGCTGCAATCGGAGAGTGATGGGGGTTGTCGTAAAGGATCGAAATCAGGAAATGTAAATGGTAGTAGAGGTATAGTTGCGAATAGGCGCGATGGAGTGGAGGTGAGAAAAAAACGTGGACGGACGGAATCTGCTGTTTCTTCGGGGGGTGGTGTATGCAATTTTAGGAAAAGGAGACTTTTATACACTGAGAGAGAGAAAAGAGGAAGGCCAGACTCTTGGAGGGAAAACGTGCAAAAGAAGAAGAGACCAAAGTCCCAGGTAGATCGCGAAAAAAGAAAGATTTCCTCGTCAATGCCGTGTAGTCCCTCCAGAAAGTGGTATAGAAAGGTGGAAGAAAATAGTTCTGAAAGAGCAGTTCCAGGACCATCCCACAGATTCAAGTACAACAGACCTCATCAGGAAAGGAGCTGTCCATACAATCTTCGGAGCCGACGTCGAGTGGACAACAGCCAAGTTCCAGTTCTCACAAAGGAAAACAACGCCTCAGCAGGAGCATATCAACTTCAACGGACTCGATGGAAGAGGAGACCCAGAAGGTTAGAGCGCAGAGTGGACAACCCTAGGACAAGGTCATCCAGCCCAGAGGCCATGGTTGGAGACAAAGCCTATGCAGATTGGATCTAAAGACTAGCCAGGTTGTATAATTCTAATTTGTTTATTTTTCCTCTGACAGACAGTTCGGAGTATTTTCTATGTGGGCTAGTCTAATTTTTTTTGTAAAACTAACGTACAAAAGTGTCACTGAGTTGTGTGCATTTTCATATCGGTTGAAAAGACTTTTGTATTTAATTTTTTTCCAAATTGTGGAAAAACATTTGTTGAATTGCAATTGTTTTGCTACACATTAAAGACGAGGCTTTATATGTGAGATTACTTGTATTGTTTGTTGTAATATATTCTATGTAAAAAATGTATATATTTTTGTGTGTAATTATTAAGATGTATAAGTAGTGTCTGGTTTCTGGGCACGGCGTAATTAGGAATACTAACAAAAAACATTAATAGCGCAGCGCGATTGATTGGGAATTTTTGAAAATGAAACCAGATAAAAGTTAAATTGTTATGAAACTATATATATATAATATAATGTATGCCATATTTTATGTCAATAAGGAAGTTGTGTAAAAGTTCTGTGCATTTAATGTCATGTTTTAGAAAAATTGACAAGGTTTCTTTTCAGGGCAGCAGTCCCTGAACATAGTGATGCGATGAAAACTTTGATGTCGTGAGAAGATATTAATGTAAAATTTTATTTATATTAGCACTTAAGTAAAGTGCATGATCAGGGTTTTTTCCTTGAAAAGTTTTCCCCTGATCTTCGCCCGAATGGGATGCACTGTAGGAATTATAAATGTGTACAAGAGCAATAAATTGGAGTGGAGTACCCCTTTTGAGTAGTCATTTCTGTGTGTTAGTTTAATTAAAGTTTCTAACTTAGAGAGTTAAAGCTTTCTAGAAGTTCAGTATTTTCAGGCGTTATAAAGTTCGTGAGTTAACTTTTTACAAGTTCAGTATTTTTAGGCATTCTAGAGTAGTTAAAATTTTGTGCAGGTTCAGTGTTTTTCAGATGTTAGGTAAATTAAGCGAGTTTTTGCAGGTCGTCTAGACCTTCAATAAGTCACGCTTTTTTTCTCGGAGGGGGGTTGTGACGGGTGCTTACGCGTTTCACTAACCTTCTCTCAAAATCTTTTAAATTGTATTTATTTTAACCAATCCCCGCTGAGAGCTAAAAGTGTGACTTATGCAAATAAGATAGTTTCGGGTTTAGCGAGTTCGAAAGAGATATAAAAGGGAGAAATGAAATGAAGAGATGAGGATGACTACGTGTTTTGATAAGAGGAGTTAACTACGTGATTGATTAAGAAGGTGATTCTAGGAGATTAGTTTAACTAAGTGAAGTTTGTTAGCGGAAGAAAGATTATTGAAAAAGATTCATTAATTCGGTTCGGACGTAACTGAAGATATCCAGGATTGAAACCGCTCCATAGATTCTACAAGTATTCAAGATTCCTGTCTTAAAGAGATATCAGGTCTGTGATTTTTATAGATTAGATTTAAATGCGTAGTTTGATTGTATGCGTTATTCCCCGTGGTATCAGTTAGTGTTCCGTCGTTCATAATTGAATTCTGATCTCACTCCACTATAATTTGTTGTTCTTAAAGTTTGATTAATATTTGTGTATTTCTATCATAAGGAATAATAAATAGTAGTGATTTATTATTTATGTAGTTATTAATTATGAATCCAACATATCCAAATTTAGATAATGTGCAAAGAGGAATTAATAATCATAGGGGTAGTGAGAGACTACGACGACCCTCAATCTCCTCGGTTAGTAGGATCCAAACTTCCTTTTTTTTCTGTTTTTATTTTAGAGATTGGCAACCATGCTGAAACTCTTCCTCTCAAGGAAAAGCAATTAAAAACTTCCTTAAGATGCTTCATAATTCGAAAAAATAACAGGTATATCTTTTTAAAGCCAAAATTGCTGACATTCGTTTCTAAACTTTACTTTAAGAACTTCGTTAGGGTTTTTAAAATTAGTTTCTTTTGTAATCAGACATTATTTTTTTTTTGGTTTTTTTAATGTGTGACAACATTAATTCATTACTTACTGTGATATTATCATGGTCAAAGCATTCTCAACCTAGTTTCAAAACCTGATTAGAAGACATTTAAATGTTGAACATAAGTTAAAACGTCATTTTTCTGGCAGATTGTGACAAATTGAGAAACTGTTAAATTCACGACATCCAGTTTTATACTCCTTTAGCTTGATTCTGGCAAGAAACACTGAAATGAGGGACATTTTTTAATAAAATGTATACTGTCACCTTGTAATTGCAAATTAACCCCAGTAAATTTAGTAAATAAAGTCACAATCTGGTTTAAGCTATCATAGACCCCCATTTACACCTCATGGACCCCTGAATTATTTTTCACTGCCGTGGACCCATTGCAGGTCGTCATAGACCCCTGGGGGTCCATATAGACCACTTTGGGAATCACTGGTCTAGCCAATCAGACTTCATCTCGGGCAGTCGAAGAAAGATCGCGACTATTTTAACTTAAAGATGAGTTAACTTTAGGCGTTTGAGCGTGTGTAGTTTAGTCACATGTCGCACACTCAACCAATCACGGGTGAACATACTTTTTTATCAGATTGGGATGCAGTCAGGTTAAGAAGAGTGCAGTCACATTTGAATGATACTCGCTCTGTTTGGCGTTTTTTTAAGTGTCTTAAAACCCCGGTTTTTAAAGACTTCAGAATCAACATTCTGTCAAAAGTTCATGCTTTGCTTTTTTAGAATGTGATTTAAAAAATAAAAAATATCAAAAACCTGTTTTTTTACAATCTTTCAAAAAATACTCAAAACACTAAGCAAACATTTAATGACTTCCTCATTTAAAAAAAATAATCACACGAAACTCCCCCCCCCCCCCCCCCCGTGTATCAAACGTTATTATCCGTGTTCTGTCCAAAGATTGAAAAAATTGCTTATAAACTATGGATTAAAAAAAAAGTTTGTGTTTTTCGTCTTAAACCTTTTTACAAAAATTCATACTGGCAGTATTTTTTAATTTTTTTTCTTGTTTTAAAATTACAATTTTTTGTTATTAATGCGTGAAATTTGGAAAGTATAACTCTTAAAAACCAAGAACTCAAAAAAATTTAAATTTTATAAAAATTTTGCGAACTACGTTTACTGCTGTTTTGCTTACTGCAGTCGAAAACCGGTTTTCGAGCCAAACAACTTTTTCACGAATTCCAACGAAAACTCTGTTCCACATTTTAACTTGGCAATCCAAATCACATCCACTTCGGGATTACACTGGAAGAAGAGGTTGACAATAACAAATGAAAATATCACCCAATTGGCGAGTTCAAAAAAATGCACATGAGAAAAATGTATATATATATATATATTTAAGTTTCATTATAAGTAAATATTTTTAATTCTGTAATATCATTTACTCATCAGTTATTTAAAAAAATGTCTATAATATTTGTAAAAATTTTGTTTGCTTCTACTCCGTAAGCATTTTTTAAAATAAGTTTATAACAATAAAATAATTATTTACAATGCATGTAAATGTCGTTTTTGTATGTTATCGTAAGATATAATAAAGCATAAAATAGAATTTTGAAACTCATTTAAAAATTTATCAATATAAAAATTTATTATCCTTCATAAAACTTTTAGTTTACTGATGACGAAATAATAGGACGTGAAGCTGATTGCGCAAAAGGTAGAGCTACCAAAGAGAAGCTTCATAAAATCAGTACGAGTTGAAAATATATTATTTATTTATTTTTATAATACAAACTTTAAATTTCAGATGGCAACGTTAGTAATAAAATTGTACTACTATTTAGTATTTAGCGAATGGCAACACAAGTTGCGGTTCGATTGTTTATGTTTTAGAAGTGAGAATAAAGCTCTTATTTGATCGGTGATCTTCGAAAAGATTTATCTCTTTATTTCAAATTACTAGCCACCGCAGCACGAGTTTTAATTACTAGTTTAAAACTACTTCGATTTAGAAGTGTGGGAAAAGTGATTTGGTGTCCTTATAACATTTTTGAAAGCTAAGAAAATTAGCTTAGATTTTATTTTGGAAGCTTTAACATTTTGTGGCCCCCGAACAGGGGCACTTTGAGATAAATTAAGATGTTTCAAGCAGTAAAAGGTTTTAAAAAAGATTTGAAATATGATGCTGCTGAAATTGGAGAAGAAATATCATCGAATGTCACAATTGCAGTATTGAAGGATCTTGTTTTAAATAGTAATGAATATAAGAACGATCCGGAATTCATGAAAGAATTTTTAAGAAATGTGACAGAACGAAAATTGCAAGAAACTGAAAAGGATAAAAAAAGAGCAAGAGCTTGAAATAAGGAAACTCTAAGCCGAAAAAGGATTAGAGTTGGCGAGAATACAATATCAAAATAGAAGTGAGTCATTTTCTTCTAATTCTACTGCTGATTTAAATAATTCTAAAAGAAAACTACGTTGCCTGGATTGGAATTTAGACAATTTGATGATAATATTAAAGATTGGCTTTTTACCAATTAATTGGTGTTAAATTAGATATTAAAATTGGTACCATTATCACAGTATACAGTGGCACATCTTTCTCTGCGAGCAACAAATCTTCTAAATGCCATTAAGAAAACATCCGTCGATGCAGCAGTAACAAGTTCGAAATGGACTGCTCTGTACACTGCGCAAGTAAAAATTAAAACCCAGTTTTTGTTGTTTTCTTTAAGAAATAGAGGCCAAGCCATGTCGATTCCAGTTATCTGAAACACCGCAGCATCTTTTACTCTATTTTCTGGCAGGGAGGACTTATTATCTCTAAGTTCTTTGAAGTATATCTTTTACATATAACGCAGTTGGCTACCACAAGTTTCCCTGCTTTTCGTTTGTTTAGAATCCAATACTTTTCTCTAAGGATATTCAATAACATCTGGACTCCAGCATGACAATTCTTAACGTGAGTATTGTAGATTAAACGTCTTACCACTTCATGCTTCGGTGGGAGATCAATAGGTCTAAGAAAATCTTCACTGTCTTTGCGATAAATAATTTTAGTTTTCAAGCGAATGACGTCATGGTCGCCTTTAAACGTTTGTAGAGACTTCAATCTTTTTCTTCTTCTGAGAGAAATGATTCATTCTGAATCACGAGTAAAACCTTCGTTTCTGCTTCCTGACTTCTGTGGCTGTTAATTCACCATACTTCTTCCGAGTTACATTTTTTACAGTTGTGTTTGAAACGAAGAATCCATGCAACAAGACGAACTATCATACTTGGAATAATATCTTTAGTACCAGTTTTCAACATCCCCTGCTTCATTATTTGTTAGTACATAACTTGTCTTAGATCTTTCCTTTTCAATCTCTTCTACCTTGCAACCATGCTGTGAGGAAGACATAATTTTTTGAAATTCAAAAGTACTTTTCATCCACTGTGGTCCCTCCCACCATCTTGAGTAAACTAAACGTTTCGCTTTGCAGCCTCTGGAATTCAAGTCTGTCTGATTTCTTTCATCAGGTATATGTCTCCATAATGTAGGATTGCACAACTTTATCTCTTGAACTCTATTCCTAACGAAGACAGGCCAATTTTCTTCTCTCAATATCCATGCAAGCACTGTTGTTGAATCACTCCAGTAATACCGTTGTAACATTTCTCCAACCTAAAGCTTCGACAACCGAATTCGTCAATATTGCTCCAATCACAGCTGATAGAAGTTCCCTTCTTTGTATAGTTGCGCCTCTTTAAAGAGCCACTCGAGATTTTGCAGCTAGAAGAAAAACATCAATTCGATCATTCTTTTCTAGTCTGAGAAATGTAACGGCAGCATATGCATCTTTACTACCATCAACAAATGTATGAACAGCTACTTGAAGCTTCATGAGATATTTGAATATACCTAGAAATCTGTATATCAGACAAATACTTCAGTTCTTGAAACCACTGCACAAACTCTTTACAAAATTCACCAGTTAATTCTACATCCCAACTTGTGCCTAATTTCCATGCCTTTTATAGCATTATTTTTGGACAAAGCATTACTGGTGAGGTGAATCCAAATGGATCAAATACTTTATGTACTGTAGATAACATACTTCTTTTAGTTACTTTACCCATATTAATGTCATCCAACCATTTCATGTTAATGTTGTGTTCAACTCTTTATTCCAAATAAGACCTAATACACGAGTTTCATTCTTTGAATTATTCTCACAGTCACCAGACCATTCCCATTCTCTTAGATCAAAACCTCCTTTTTGCCATTAAGGTTTTAGAATTGCCAACGGATTCATTTAATTGATTTTTAGAGTCGACACTAATAACAACATTGTCAAAGTAGAAACTTTTCAAAAGTCTTTCCTTGAAAGATTTTTCAAATTCACATTTTTGAATATGATACTCAATAACTGAAGCCAAAAGAAAAGGACTACATTTCACTCCAAAAACAACTCTTGTGTGTCGGAAAACTCTTAATTTTTTAAATCCATCTTTTCCCACCACAAGAACCGTAAGAAATTTCTGCCCTGTTTACGAATATTTTTTTGGAGGAAAGCCTTTATAATGTCAGCTTTAACACCAAATTCTCTCTCTCTGAATATCTGGTATAAGCTCAATAAGATTAGGACCACATGCCAAGCACTGATTTAAAGATGGTTAATTTGCTAATCTAGCTGAAGCATCAAACACTGCACGGTGAGCAGGGCCGGACCGTGACCTTTGGGGGCCCTGGGCTAACGATATCTGGGGGCTCCTAAATAATTAAGCCTTTATCCTAAAAAATTATTGTGCGGAAAAATTTTAAATATACAAAACTTAAAGTCCCCCCCCCCCAAACAATTTAAATAAGTTATAAGCAATAACATAAAACATAATTAAAAAAAACTTTTCTACTCTTTTATGCTGAATAATTTGTTAGCTCATCACATTTTAAGTCTTTGGTGAGATCAACATTAATAGAAGAAAGGGATTAATAATTAAGCCTAGCATTTTTCATTGTTGTCCTATATTTGTTTTCTATGTAGGGCATTTTAGAGAACACAAGCTCCGCTTCACAGCTAGTAATACGGATCGTTAGAAAAAACTTTAAAATGATATACAAATTTGGAAAAACCTGAACTAGTTTCTTTTCAAGATTAAATTGAATATATCACTGCAAGTACTAGCTCAGTTTTAGATAAGTTTTTAATTGAACACATTCATTTACTAAATTGCTCTATATCATCTGAATAGTAATCAGTAATAGCGCGTACACTCTCCAGGTTGACGTTCTCCTTACTTTGATCTAGGAAATCCATCAAAAATTTTAATTTCTTATTATATTTTGCATATATGTACTTTACTTCTTCTATTTAAATCAAAGATTACCTTATCTAACGCTACACTAATTGAGTCTCTTAAATTTTTCTGTCCCATATACAGCTTTTTCTGTGAATTTATCTATAAATTTTAAAATAACCCGTCTGTAGTTAACATCGCTATATTCTGTTTCTACATTAAGACTTAATTTTTTGGCTGCGTCTCGATACTCCTTTGATTTTTGATCTGATTCACATGTCGTACATTGCTTATAATCTTTTTAATGACATAATGAACTTATTCCCTTCACAGTAGTCCAAACCCCAAGAATCTGTTATTTTTTGTTAACTTGATTAAATCTTTCTAAAATTTCTTCCCAAAATATAATTAAAATGGAAGTTTCGAGTATTGTTAATTTATTAAATAAATTTGTTGCCTCTCTTTTTGAAAATCAATTTTCTCATTTTTATTGTCACTAAATGTCTTAAGAATATTCGTGATATTTCAATATTTATCTCTTGAGGCTTCAAAAGGATCGTAGTGACAAGACCATCTGGTCTGACCTAATCTTTTTAAGGTAAATTTCAGTTTAAGTTCACGATTTAGAAGTTTCTACCTATAGGTCGAAGTAGAAAATCAAACATATATTTGTTGCACTAAACCAAAGAAGTTCACGATTTCAGTTGCAACCTTAACTGATTCTGCACAACTAGATTAAGAGAATGTGCAGCACACGGCCCATAATTAGCAAATTTATTTATTTTTTTCTTTTAGAAGAGCTTGCACACTATTATATGGATCGGACATATTGGCAGCGTTGTTATATGACTGTCCCCTACAATTATCCAATAGCAGTCCATTTGTTTTTAAAAATTCTTGTAGATAATTAAATATAAACCTGTGTGACTAGTAATCTTAATTAATGAGACACATCTTTCATACACTTTTCCCCGAAAACATTATCGTAGTATAATAGCAAGTTAGTCATTGTGGGACAAATCTGCTGTTGAAACCATCACTATTGTATAGTACTTTGTGTCATTGTTACTTATTTGAGTTATATAATTTTTTAATGATTTTCTTGTCCATGATCTCAATTATTTGCTCATATATTGTTTTTGATAAGTACGATTCGCAGTTCAATATATTCACGAATGAATGAGTCGTACTCTGCTAGCAGTTTCAGGGTACCCATAAAATTACCATTATGAGAACCAAAAACTTCCTCGGTACCTCTAAATCAATGATACTCAACCTGTGACCCATGGGCCGCATGTCGCCCACCGAATCATTCTAAGTGGCCCAGTCAAGGTCGGTTGGAATAACAAATTCAATTATTTAGGAATACTATATTAAAAATTAAGCGAGAAATTCTATCAATCAAGCAATCAAATTTATGAAATTTGCTATCGATGTCGTGCTGTTACAAATTGTGAAATAGTTTTTTTCTTTTTGTAAATGATAACAAATAACAATGCCGTAGCGATTATTTTATAGGCATAACTAATTTTTAACTAACCCTCAAGTCTAAAAAATATTTGCTGTTTCAAGATGATTGGGATTATCACTATTTCGTGGGGGAAAAAACATGGATCAACAACTTGCTTGATTCGTCGTGAAAATGTTATATATAAAAAATATAATTTTGCTCGTCACTGTACTACTAAACACAAATCTTTCAATGGCTCTTATTCTTAAAGATCCGTTTAAAGACTAGATAAATTGGCTTTCTTAAAAAAAAAAACTTTGAAACAGCAATAAATATTTTGCAGGTGGTAATGTCACAAAAACGTAAAGATAACAAAAGCATCCCATAAAATTTAATACATTATATATATTGACAAGCATATGAAATTGTTAATGATAAACTTAAGGATTATTACATAAATTATTTGAGTGCTTCTTAAATGCTTCCGATATGTTCTTTGATGAATTCAGTTATTTGTTCAGATATTTTTTTTTATAAAATCAAAAACGAAATTCGCAATAACAATAGATAGTTTATGCAGATAATACTGATTTCAGTCTGTAGTTCAATAAAAACTCGTTGCTACCATCCTGCGTTTGATAAATTAATATCTGAAATAAAAATATGCAAGGCTTTGTCAAAAGAAAAGAATCAAATTATCCAAGTACTTGGAAGCTTTGTTTTTATGACAGTAGAATGCAGAGGGCTTGGGATCATTGATTAACGGAAATTGAAAAATTCCCCCGTAACTGGGTAAAAAGTGAATGAAACCTATATTTTGTGAGTTTTGTTTGATAGAGTTTGGTATAAATTAAAAATAAGATCCCAACTTATGAGATTTTATATTTTGACCAATTTTTCATATTTTAAATGTCCTTGATCTTACAGCTTCCCCCTCTCTATTAATCCTCATGTTGCGGCCCGCGTAAAATATAAGTCAGGTGTATGTGGCCCGGCGTAAAAAAAGTTGAGTACCCTTATTCTCTCTCTAAATGCTCTAAACATCTTGTAGCCAAATACTTGACTACCGCAATAACACGTTTGAGGACATTGTGGTAATCTATATCTTGTCTTAGTTGCTCCTGTTATTGTTTATCTAAAAAAGACGTATTTTCTTTTCGTGTCAACCAAACTAACATTGAATTTATATGTTCAATAGAATTTTCATGATTTTCTAAACCACTTGTTACGTGTTTCCAATAAAAATAACCGGTTGTGTATTAAGAATTTGTTTCAGAAAAAAGTTTTCAAGTCAAACAAAAAACACTACCCCAATATTAGTTGAATAACAAAGCCAAGATCATTCCAGCACTTGGCCATTTTAAAAAGTTTTTTAGTGAAGTGATTATTAGAAAATGATCTCTTTTGTTCTTTGTATTCTCTTAGTGGAACAGAATATATACTGTTTGGATCTTTATTTTGAAAATAATTCATGTCATGTGAAGGGATATAATCAATAAAATTATTACTTAGCGATTTAGGCCACCAACCTACATGAATAATCCTAATCTTCCTACTCCGTGTCTTCATACTTAAATAATTTAGAAATGTGTATTTGTACTTACTTTTTACTAGAAACTAATAAACAGGTACCCAAGTATCTTTTAATTCCAGGTATTATGCATAGGACACATCAAATCAGTATAATACTGTAACTTAGAATTATTATTACACAAAAATAAGTGGCTACAGAAATAGTGCCACTACGTTTGTATAAATGATCTATGCTCATCGGCGTCGCTCTACGATAGAGTCTCTATCACAGAGCGGCGCCGTGTACAAAAGAGTATAATTAATAGACTGTATTAATAAGAGAGTGTACTTAATCGACGCTCTATTAATTACACAGAGCTACAAAATTAAAGTTTTAGAGAAGTACAAAAGAGGCTTTCAGTGGTTTTTATATTATTTAGTGTGCTGATTTCGAAAATGACCTACATTTTTTCCCATCACATCAGGATTTTTTGTAAAATCGATATTTTTGCTAAAACCCTATTTGAAAAGGAATTATCTCAACAAATTTTAGCCTGGGCAATTTGGTAACAGTGGTTTTTATCCAGTTAAATCTATGTAAATATTGGTTCTTGATGAGGCAAATTAATTTCTCAGCAGTTAGATGAATAGTGAGTGAACATTAATGTCGCACTGTTCAGCTGCACGATAAATTTTGGCTATGGACCTCGTAATTTTGAACCAAGGTCAAGTGACGAGGTCGATACCTCAGCTGGCACCCTCTCTCCTAACTATCACACCACACATACTGGAGAACGTTAGAGCTCTTGACAGATTTAACAGGCATCGCTCCCCTACACGGAGAGTCTTCAGTGGCACTAGTCTCCAACTCATGACATGCCTGCCATGTGTGTGAATCCGGTACCTTGGGGCACTAGCAACTAGATGAAAACTATTGTTTCTAAACCTCACAGGCTATCTCTGATCAGAAGAAAAACAAGAAATTCCCTTTGAGGTTTAAATATTTTACATCCAATTATGGTGTAGCTTCTAAAAGAAAATCACCAGCATACTATTTTAATTTGTTTTTATTAAGGTATTTACATAAATATATAGACGATTTTCTAAATTAATAATTATTAATTCCCGCGTATTCGGTGGTAGGGCGGAAGAACAAAAGTAAAATGCTCTTGCTCTTTAAAATAAATTTGATATAGTATTTCTGATATTTTATTTTTGATTTGTGTGTATTTTTTTACTGGTTTACTATTGTATTGCTACTTTCATTGTAAGCACTTTTTCTATTTGTTATCTTCAACAGGGAACGGGGGCCCTGGGCTGCAGCCCATTTAGCCCATACGTAGATCCGGCCTTGACGGTGAGGTACATAATTACCATAACAGCTTATTTCATTCTTCGGAACTTCTTCTATTATGCCTTCAGCAAACCAGCTTTGAATAACATTTTTATTTATTCATAGCTAAAAGTTTTGAAATTGTGTAGTTGAGCCTTTTCTTTGCCAAACTTAAGTTATCGGTCAAAAATGACTTATTCTCAGACCACGGCAAGCAAACTTTATAATGACCCTTTTAATTAATTGTCACAATTTCTAAAAAATGCTTCTAGGTCTAAAGATCAATTTCGTACTTGGATTTTTTCTCAACAGGATCATTGATTCCGATCTAACCCAGTTTCCAAAGATTTGAGATTTCAGCTTCATTTACAAACAGTGATAACACTGTCATCGCTAAATTTTCTTCCGAAGGTTCTTCCTGTGCCACCTTACCCATTAAGGTCTATCCTAAGTAAGTTTCTACAGCACGAGACAACGTTTTCTTCTGCAAGTCAAAATTTTTCCCATTACGTCAGCTCCAATGAGAATATCGATGACTTCGCAACTGTCACCAATGTCAGTACGATTAATATAATTTTCCTCTGATCTTTGAAAACCGGTTTAATATTTTCCCAAATTGTAGACTGATCCAAAACTTAAAAATTACAACTAAAATCTTCATTCAAATTTCTCAATTAAACTTTATAACAGTTGTGCTAGAACTCAATTTTTATAATCCCACCAAAAAGGGAATGCAGCATTTTTTCACAGCAAAGAGATGTGTAATTCATCTCTTGAGCTACATTTTTCAAAATATGACTTGTGAGATGCAGAATCAAAAAGTAACCTCACAATTTTCTGTTTGGTGTCAGATATTAGTTCAGCCCTTAGAGAAATATCTTTGGACAGTGTTTATTAAAATTGGTCATATTAACCTCATTTTCTGCGGTTTTTTTTCTTTACAGACATTTTTTGTGAATTAAGCACCTCACACATCAAAGGAAAATGTTATTTAGAACACATCAGTCATTTTAAAACTGCTCGGCATTTCTTAACTGCATGAAATGGAGTTAGACATGCAAAGCAACATCTTTTATCTTTGGCTATTTTTTTGTCTTTCCAATAGCGTCATGTTCCGAGCTGTAAAGCAATCTGTACTTGAATGTTTACCTTCACAAAAAATGAAAGCTTTCTTCACACTACTTGAAGAATGTTTACCTTCACAAAAAATGAAAGCTTTCTTCACACCACTACTTGAAGTACTTGTTAATAAACCCATAGCTGTAGGTACTTTCCCCCCTCAAATTTTCAGAGCTAAATTGCTTCTTTTTCAAGGATTTATACTCTTGGCCCTTTCCTAATCCAAAACCAGCTACAGCCAAACATATCGTTTCTTCTCCTTCAACTTCTTTTTTCAAAAATTGCATTAAATTATTATTATTTTTTGCGTGTGTTAGTGTTGAAAATTTTACATCAATTCTAAGCTTATAAAAATCAGCTGGGAAACAAGATTCAACCATAGGGTACAAAATAGACGCACATTTATCTGTCGTTACAACTAATGTTTCCAATGCACGCAAATAAGATTCAAGCTTCTCACACAAAGTTAAGGAGAACGTTTCCTAAGTTTGTACAGAAATGATCAATTTTAGCAATTCTCTAACATATACTTCAACTAAAATATCTTCTCTACCAAAGCGCGATTGTAAACTCTCGATAGCTTTTTGATAATTGGCGGAAAACTTTCTACTACTTCCCTTGTGCGAGAACCAGAAACTGTTGCCTGAATTAAATATTGGAATTTGTCTTCTGGAGCAATATCCTCATCTTTATGAATCTCTTCAAATTGACTCCAAAATGGAAGCCAATCTTTAATATTATTACCAAATTGTCTAAATTCCAATCTAAGCAACATAAACTTTTTTTTTAGAATTATTTAAATCAGCAGTAGAATTAAAAGAAAATGATTCACCTCTATTTTGACATTGCATTCTCACCAACTCCAATTCTTTTCTATCCTTTTAAGCTTCTTACAATTTTCGTTCTAACACAATATTTCTTACAAATTCTTTCATGAATTCCGGATCGCTCTTATATTCATTACTATTTAAAATAAGATCCTTCAATACTTCAATTGTGACATTCGATGATATTTCTTCTCCAATTTCAGCAGCAACATATTTCAAATATTTTTTGTTGTTGTTGTTAATGCCACCTGTCTGACGTAGCCAGATCAAGGATGCCACGAAATTCATCATGGCATCAGGCTATATTGTACGCCTGTCGTTAACCGTAGCTTTGAGCGCCGTGCAGGTGACAGTACGATTTCGTTCGGTTGCACCCCAATTTTGAGGGAGAACACCCTGGGAGTGGTCAAGGAATTCCCACCTCTCTTCCCCTTCCACACGAGAGAACTTGCGGCTCGACGGCTATTTAGAGTACCTCCATGCCGCTATACATTTACAAACATCCACGTCTTCTCCAGGATTCGAACCCAGGCCCTACGGCACAGCAGTCAGCGTCGCTAACCACTATACCGGATGGGCAACAATCTTTTTTTTTTGAAAACCTTTTACTGCTTGAAACATCTTAATTTATCTCAAAGTGTCCCTGTTTGGGCGCTACAAAATGTTAAAGCTTCCAAAATAAAATCTAAACTAATATTTTCTTAGCTTTCAAAAATATTATAAAGACACCAAATCACTTTTTCAACACTTCTAAATCGAAGTAGTTTTAATTAAAACTCGTGCTACAGTGGCTAGCAATTTAAAAGTCGCATGACTGAGATTATACATGGTAAACACGGACAAGTACGACTTGTTAGAGTACAAACTTCACGGCAAGAATTCCTGTGCCCGATTCAAAGGATATATCCGTTAGAGATAACATCTTCTGATAACTTGTTCGCTCCAATGATTTGAAACAGTCTAATGACATCTCCAAAACGCTGGGTTGTACTTCTGGCAACAAGGTGAAATTTATTAGATCCAGAAGAATTGAAGTGCCAGAAAGATTGAACTTGTAATCCGTAAGGATTAATTGAACATTTTTACATATTCTTATTTTTATATTTGAATTTCAGAAAATTTGTACAGCGTTGCCATCATCTGAACCTCTTAATTGAGTTTTATGTTTTGATTATTATTTATAATCAAAACGTGGGAGGATGTTGAAAATATATTATTTATTTTTAGTTACATATAACAAACTTTAAATTTCAGATGGCAACGTTAGTAATAAAATTGTATTACTATTTAGCGAATGGCAACACAAATTGCGGTTCGATTCTTTATGGTTTAGATGTGAGAATAAAGTTCTTTTTTGATCGATGATCTTCGAAAAGACCTATCTCTTTATTTCAAATTGCTAGCCACCGCAGCACAAGTTTTAATCAAAACTACTTCGATTTAGAAGTGTGGAAAAAGTTATTTTGTGGTGTCCTGATAATATTTTTGAAAGCCAAGAAAATTAGTTTAGATTATCTTTTGGAAGCTTTAACAGTATGATTGACAAAGGAGGGTTACCATACGAAATTAATTTCGTTGTAGACCTTTATAACTACAAACATCGAAGTTGCTGATGGTCTGGCAATGGGTCAGTAGGTAAATTGTCACACATTAGATTGGGTGATCAAAATAGATTTCTCGGGTTTGGCTCCTCTTTCCAACTACCGTTGGTGTTAAAGCACGAGGAAAAGTGGCTGGTCATGCAAATGCAAACGGCAGAGAAATAGTTCCTATCAACCGCAGATCCACAATAGTTCCTCTCAACTGAAAATAGATTGATTCATGCTAAAAGAAATAATTTCCCATTGAAACCAGCCTGTTCCTTGACTAAATTGTTTAGAAATACAGCAAGACACATTCACAACATTTGGTCTACGTAGCCTTATCCAGGGTCACGGTTTAAGAAATTCATGTTGTACCTTCTGATGGGCGTCAACAATTTTACTACGGTAGACAAAACAACGCTTCCATTACGAAGTGAGTTTACTGTTGTTCTTACTACAATTGATCAATAAAATGAATAGAGCGGATATGATTCTATTTTCTCTCAACTGCCAAAGTCTCCGGGCACATGCACTTGATCTCCGTGGTAATATTGTGCAAAAAGCGCACATTTTGATGTTATCAGAAACATAGCTTCGCAACGATGAATTAGTTGAAATTGAAAATTTTAATCGATAACACAGCATAGACGACCAGGCATACATCATGGTGGGGATCGGCATCTATCAAAACGTTGACGATTCACAACATAAGTTTATTGGCAATCATGATATGCGAGAAGAAATGCACAGTACGTTCATCAAACTAAATCTAATTTGAGAGATATACGTGCCGCAAGATGCACTTTGCCTAACGGAAAAATCATTGTTATCGTCACAGTTTATATTTCTGTCAATCGGAATGCTTTTTTCATAATGCATTTTTTCATTTCATTTTTTTCAGTGTGCCATATGAATTCATTGCCTACTATGATATTACCATAGTCAAAGCATTCTCAAATTTAGTTTCAAAATCTGAATAAACATTTAAATTTTGAACGTCATTTTCCTGGCAAATAGTGTTTGACAAAATTTGCGCTGTCCAATATTATGTTCCATTAGCTGAGTTTGGTAAGAAACTCTAAAATGAAAGAGCCTGACCACTCCCAGGGTGTTCTCCCTCAAAATTGGGGTGGAACCGAGCCAAATCGTACTGTCACCTGCATGGTGCTCAAAGCTACGGCTAACGACAGGCGTACAATCTAGCCCGATGCTATAAATTTCGTGGGCCTCGATTTGACTTCATCAGACAGGTGACATTAGTAACAACAACAAAATGAAACGGCCTTGTTTAAAAAAAAATGCTGTCACCTAGTAACTTAGCAAATTAATCTCATTAAATTTGGTAAATAAATGTCGTAAAAGAGGTAAATCTGGTTTCCACTAAATTTTTTTAAAAATTAAAGTCACAATCTGGTTTAATGAGTCATTATTATTTAGACCCCCAAATTATTTCTTTCCTGACTTGCACCCCTTGCTTCCATGACTTGTCCAGAATCACATAGAGGCGAGACACACACAGTCTAATTAAAACAAAACAAATTAGCACTAAGGCAGTCATGCCCCAAACTCAGCCATAGCAGTAGCACGAGGAGAATCCGAGAAACAGTCAGGCTTTAATAGCAGCCTCCAAGGTTTATTTTTAGTAGCAACATGCTGTAACTCGAGTGAGAAACTATTATTCTTCGATTTCAATATTCTTTTATTTTTCTTCGACACGCAGGATAAATGAGGCTTTTAAAGTTATGAATTAATGAAATGACTAATTATTTGAGCAAATGCTTCATAAAGATTAAATATTATACAGTTCTTTTCTTAGCGTAAAACGTAAATACTTCAAATATTGCAGAAACTTACTTAATTAAAATTCTGTTGCCAGATTCAAAAGTGAATACACAAATATTAAATAATATATAGCAGGAAATGTTTAACTTATTAGGAGTGGCAACATACTCCCATCTTTTGCATTGCAAGCAAAGCTAAATGCAATACAAAACAATAAAATACAAAATTACGATTGCCTGTTTTAAGGACAGATATACAATACTGTGCTAACAATAAAATGAAAAATATAAGTACAGTAAAACTCAAATTTAGTCTATAACAGTACGTCTCGAACTTTCACCATTTGCGATCCAATTTTCTATCATAATTCCAATTTTAAATAGAATTAGATATTTGCGAACTCGTATAAGCATTATTTTAAATACATTTCTTGAAGATCTTAGTGTGTACATTATTCTTCATAACAGTTTCTAGTCTACATTATTTTAACTTGATAGAGGGAATGGGGTGAGTTATTAAAATGTAGCACTATAAAGCAGCATGAAGCCAATTGGTGACTGATCTAGTAATTTTAAACCTTGGACGAGTGACGACACCCGAGTTCTACCATTCCGACGGGAAAACATTGAGCATCGGATCCCTCTACATGGCGGATCTCCAGTGACACCAGGACTCGAACGAAGGAACCACTAGGCTATCGCGGCCGAAAGAGGGAGGATTTACATTTCTCATGTTAATGAGAAAAATAGCCACTATGTGTGCAAAATCTAACTTTTATTCACGGAATTTTATTACCTCCGACATAGTATTTACTAAAAATTGATTAATTTTTTAAAAAAACTAACTGAAACGATTTAGATTAAAAATTTTGTATTGCATCTCAACTGAAAAAGTCAAGGTCATATTCAGGAATTTAATTTTGTTACTGAGCTTGAAATGTGTTTTAATGTTGAATATTTACTATAAAAGCACAGGAATCTAATTTTTCACTAATATATTAGAATTTTGTTTCTTTTAATGTCGTACCAACTTTATTTAAAATGGGCACCACAGACAGAAAATTTAACATTTGCCTCTGTTACAATGAAGTTGAATTAAATATCTAGATTTCAATAAGTCTTTTGAATTTATGCTGTTTAATAATTGCAAAAAAAATTAGATAAATATTTGTATATATATATTGAAAAGATTGTGTCAAGGTTTGTAATAGCTATATTATTAAATTAAACAGCTATAATGGATTAATTCTAGAACCACAATACCATTAACTTAACCATTAATATTTGAAATACACATGAACATACATGGGATTTTAATGTAGCAGTCTCATAAAAGCTCATATTTATATTTCTGTTATTCAAAATAATTATAACAATTCAATGACAGATACTTAGATTTATATCCTTTGTGTAGATAATTTTATTTTAAAAAAGCCATTGGCTAATCTATTTAAACTAAAGATCTGCAATTCCTAAGTACAAATTACTCCTGAGTAACTTGTATATTAACACTGCAGTTTTCTTCAACATATATTACACTATTAACCGTCTGAGTAAGTGCTATCTGAATAAACATTGAATGAGTTGAGGGTAATCAGAATTGGATCAGCTAGTTCTTACACTGACAATACAACTTCCTTTTAAAAAAAAGTGGACTCTGAAGATAAAAACTCATTTTGCTCAAATTTCAAATGTTATGTGTCAGCAATCCAAAATAATTATAGTTAAAACCAGAATTCTGCAAAAAAGTAATTATCTCTGAGCAAGTAATGACCGCTTCTACCGAACTTCGCATGGCAGTAAAATGAGATTCACAAAAATAGACACACATTGTTAAATTGTGAATTACAGCTAATGGAAGGGAAACTTGATATTTCCTCATTATAGCAATCTGGACAGAAGTGCTTCGATGGTAATCAGTGAAGTAATTATTGGATTAAAACGAGTATCAGTGCAACATATGATATGTACATCTGTTATTTAGTTTGCATTTTTAAATGCCTTTTGACATCATATAAAAATAATACCATATTCTAATCATGTCGTGGATTGTAACAAGGTGAAACTCTCTGGTCATTGTATCATCTTTATTCTTCGCTACTGTATTATTTAACAAGTATTTCTTATATACTTGTGACAAAACTAATTAATTGGAATTTCCTATTTCTTTCTATATTTTGAAATACATACATTATTGTTTATTCAGGTTTGAGAGTTAATGTAATTGTTCATTTGAATATAAAGATAATTTTAAAAGAACGAGAGACCCCCCCCCCCCGACTGTCATAGAACAATGTATGAAATATTTTCTTAGACATTGCTCAATCTATTTTTCATATGGTTATAATATGCAAAACCCTTAATCATTGTTGTTCTTTAAAACTTAAAAAGTTTTTAGATTATTAGAAGTGTTTCTTGACTTCATATATCGTACAATGCAGAAAACAAAATATAAAAATACTATGCATGCAAAAATGGATTAATTTAGGAGAAATGACAGAATGGATATGAATCAATCTAGGTTGATATCATGAACTAGTTTCTACCAGTGTATATATAACCAAGGTTGCTATAATAAGAAATTACTTATGATTTTGAATAAATAGTTTTTTTCTATTTTAATTTCTTATACAGAAAAACTTGTACGTCAATTATTAATACTTTCCATTATACAATTTAAGGGCTAAAAAACAAATCCACAATGAACCACAATTTCTTTTTAATTGCATACTCTTTTACAAACTTTAAAAATATTGCTGTCATCTTGACTTAAATAAGAAACAGCCTAAAGCAGTATTATATACACATATATACACAATGTGTATTATGCAGGAGAAAAGATAAATAAAATGCATATTTGTAAACAGAAAAAACAAAAAAAGGCCCTCTTTTATTCTCTTCCTTAAAATCTTTTAAAAATGGACACATTAAATTATGAATTAAAAAAATAATGCCTTTGGGTTGAGAAAGCTTTCAAGATGACCCTAAATAACAATGTTCTAATTTATGTTTAGAATTGTAATTTATGAAACACAGCAGCCAGAATTATTATGTCTTGGGGGGGGGAAGCCACACTACGCAACTATTAGCCATCAATGTTGCCACTTTCTGCTAACTAAAACATGTTTCAACACACATTTTGTACTTTGAAACACAATGGCAACTCTCAAAGAGCACAACCGCATGCACACATACAGAAAAAAAAAGAAGTGGGGCAATTCACACACAATGGTTTTAGAGGCAATATTATTAAATCTACATAATTAAATATATATATATATATTTATATATGTACATTTTTTTTTGTTACAATGAAGGAAAAATAAATCAGTATAACTTCCCAAGAATTCCTGAATTTTTTTTTGCAAGCAAATTTCAATTGACCACATGCAAATCTACAGGTACAAAAATGTCACATCACTTTTCTTTTTGCAGTAGGACATGTTTTATTTTGATGCTACCACAAAATTTCAAGAATACATCTTTTTGTTGTAGTTGTTTTCGTTGCTTCTATAGAATGTGAATAGAAACAGTTTTACAAAGGCATGGGATTACAATTTAAAATGTAGTTATACACTGTCTATTAGTTTTTTTGGTAAACTTCATCATTTCTTAACATTTCAACAGGTTGCTGTTGTTTTAATGTTTTGGTAATTATGTACATTTGCAAGAAGGATTTTATAATGCATGGAACGGACATCTCCAACTGACTCGTGTCGAAAGACTCTTGTTACTCCTTGTGGCATTCTGTCTTCTCAATGTATACATGCAGAAAAATCAAATACCACAGTAAAATCGAATATGTACCCCTTTTTCGTCTAGTGGCATATATTCAAGTTCGGCAAAAAAAAATATATAAAAAAAATATTGCACTTACAATGGCAATATATCATCTGAATAAGTGCATGCAGAAACTTTTCCCTTGGTTAAATATAATACACACACAATTAAGTTCTAACTATTGCTTCTTTGGCAAGCACATCAACATCCTTTGTTACACAAGACAACTTCTGAGATTTCAATGAGAAGTTCCTCTTTTTAAAAAACAATAATTATTTTATTCCTTTTTTTAAACAATTGTGCACACAGGGTTACAAGACTAATGAGTTTGTTGAGAGTAACAAAGAACTAAGATTTCTTCTTTCTCCTCCTTGAAAGAGGAAGTTAAATTCTTCCCACATTAAAATCAGGCCCTTCGTATTATAATTGCACAGGAACCAAATTGCTTGAGAAAATACACAGAATAAAATCCTTTTCTTTTTCACATATACAAAACCACATGATTTTGATCAACTATATGATAAAATTAGAATGACAAAAACAATTTTCCATTCATTGTAGATTCTATTCTTTGAAGTTCAATTTCTATATTTTGATTGGAATAATAAGTGCAAGCAATGATTCTTTTTAAGTATCTCTGCTTTACTACAATAAAAAAAATGAATTATTTTTTAATTGAAAATAATTTTACATGCAATTTTAGGTATGTGTAAATAAAAAAATACAATCCTGAGTTTTGCTTTTTCTATTTATAAGTTATTCTTAAAAAAAATAAATAAAAAGAGAGAGAGAGAGAATTTATTTAGAACAAATGTGAGGATTTTGGTCAAGCCTGGTCAAAATACTATATACAATTACAACACACACACATATATATATTAAGCTTATTTCATTTTAGCCTTAACTGAGTAAACATGTTTTTTAAAAAAAAAAAAAATAAATAAAGAACTTGATTAAATACATTTCTGTCAGCACAGCAGGGCGAAAAAAGTACACTTAAAAATATTTTTATATATACATATTAGATGAAAAAGAACTGAAATTTTAAATAACCAATTAGTATCATAAACATTTTTTTTAAAATTGTACAATTCTTACTCTCTGAATTTGGTTTTCACTCTCAACACATAAATTAAACATCACAAAATTATTTTTTTCAATTTGGAAGACAAAGGAGATTAACATAACTTGCATAATGCAATATATATATATATAATTTAATCTAAAACAACCAATTCAATAAAATACTTTCAAACTTAAGTAGAGATTGCGGTTTAAAAAATGATTCATAATAAAGCACCAGTGAAATCTCTCAAGAATAACAACAAATAAATTTTTTAGAAGAAAGAGAAAAAAAATCCTGACTTGAAAAAATGGTAGACACGCATTAATGAAAGTCATAACAAAAACTATTAGCTACACTGAAAAATTATGTATCAACTGATCATTAAGAATTTCTGTCAACACAATAAATACTATCCAAATATGTTGCTAACATCTCTACAACTTAATATATAAATTCATCATAATAGTATAACAATAATAAAACTAATCCAATCTAAAATCAAAAGTTGACTAGACTAAACTAACAAATGCATAACCACCGAAAGAAGAGGCCCCTTTTCTTTCTGAAATATATAAACTACAGTAATTCACTTGAAATTAAAATAGGCTGCCATAAATGCAATAGTAGGTACAACAGTTGTCCAATTATGTCGCTATTCAACACATACAAATGTGGCTGCAGAAACAGGACAACCACCATACACAGACTAAATATATTCATGTACAGAAAACACTTTTGAGAGTCACAAGAAGAGTGCAATAAAAAGACTACATAAAAAATGCAATTAAATTACATTGTACGACAAACTCTGCAAAGGAAAGTGTAGATTTTCAAAGGATGTAGTTAAGAATTTAGTGAGGGTAGAAGGAGAGCAGAGGTTCACTAAAACCATATTGATTTCATTTATAATAGACCAGCAAAAAACAACACTGATAAACACTTAAACTGTTTTTAGCAAAAAAAGTTGTTCCTTCTCCTCCTTTAAAAGTGAGAAAAAACAAGAAAATGCCTAAAAAAACAAGGAAGGGGGACTGCCTTAAGAGTTCTTCTACGATAACATCCACGATCCGTGGGTCGTCTTTCACATAATGAAATGGAAGCAACCATGATATACAAAGGGGGTGGTTCAGAGTGCTCCTCAGATGCTGCTCTCTTTTGCGTAGACTAATTTTTGTTGAAAGCGAAAAAGACATTCAAAAGAAACCGCACCGAGAGTCTCAGGTAAGGGGTAGGGAGTGATCGCACGGAATGAGGCAGCAGCAGAGCGGGTGGCAGTGTTTCGTTTCCGTGGTGCCCACCCTCGCCGCATGCAGAACAGAGAGAAGGATCCCGGGACACCCATCACAAGAGTTCGTACTGGTGGAGGTGCATCCGCTGGATGATGTCGCGGCAGTCATTGAATACCCGTCGAATGTTCTCCGTATCTACAGCGCACGTGAAGTGGGGGTAGCAATAGTGCTTGCCGTCACCACTGGCTGTGCTGATGCGCTGAAACAGAAAAAATCTTTACTCTAACATAATGTTTTTGTTCAAAGTTTCTAAAATTATAAACATGCAGCAAAATTTTAAAAATTTCTTATGAGTGTACAAATAAGAAAAATTATCATTAATAAATAATCAAAATATTATTTCTATTATTTTACTAAAAAATTTTCATCTGCCTGTTTAGTAGTTTTAGATATCTTGTAACAAATGTCTTTTTGTCCAATACATTTATTGTCTTTCTAACCTATTTTGAGAGGAAAAACTTGACTAAATTAGCTACTGATAAATTTGTAACATTAATCTTGAAATTATTAAGGTATCAGACCACCCTAAAATCGTGAATTTTGCCCAAAATTATTGTTATGATAAGAGTTTTCGTTGAAGCAGATGCATGACTTTAAGCTAAATGTCATACTTTTAAAATGCGTTTTACTCAAAATGATCAAACAGGGACAGCGATTGCTCAAAAAGCTTTGAAAATAATTAACTGAAATTTTTTGTGTATGTTCTGTATAATAGTCGAAGTGTTTTAACCTTCATATTTATCAATCACTGTTTTATTACAAAATGTACAGTCCCTTATGTGAATATAATCACTTTTTTAAAGCAATTTCATATAATAACTAATATAATGTGCTCTAGTTTTTGTAAAAATTAAAATCTCTTATACTGAAGGTCATTTTAAAAATGAATAGCAAAGCAATATATTAAAATTGAAAATTTTTTCCCATAAGCTTTTTGTACAGAGTGGGCCTTTTGTATGTAATTTTTTACCAATTTCTTCCCCCTTTTAGTAATAATTTCTTTATCTCTTCTTAATTTTAGCATATTTGTCTTAAAATGCTTTAAATAAACCCAAAAACCACAAACAAATCCCCATATCTCCATTTTTTTTTAAAAAAAAAGGTTGTCTGCAAGTAGTCTGATACCTTAATAAGAAAGAAAAAAATAAGACAAAAATTCCCCTTTGCATAATAATAAATGATTCTACATATTACATACGTCATATTGTAAACCAGCAGCTACAGTTAATTCACTTCAGGTCAAAATCAACATAAAAATGCAAATTATAGTTTCTCCAGAATTACGATAAAATACAGACTTATTAATTTACGCAAATGATGTGATTAACTTTGCAGAACAGGCAAAGACACCTGATTTATTTAAAATCACATTTATATATGCAGTCAGACCCCAATTTGAAGATATTTTTTTCTTTCCCTTATTAAAACAAAGGCAAACCCACCATTTAACGAATAATAAACCCGAATTAACAAATTATTCCAACAGCTGAATTTTTTTTCAAATGATATCTTTTGTATCCAGAACAGAAAAACAAATTTCAGTAAGTAAATTTCCGTAAATTCAGAAGTAACAGATTTCAACGGCCATGGTTGCGAAAAGTGATGTTATACTTAACAGGTGCAGATGAGTGTAAATTTTGAACAAGACAAGAATTTCTTTTCTTATATCATGCCACTCTACAACATAGTGGAATATTTTAAGATTTTCATGATGCTGCATTGATGATGGTCTGCGTATTTGTGCAAATGAAGTTCAAGAAAATGGTGATTTGTTAGAACCAATCAATAGCAATTCTGATGTAGAAATTGATAATGAAACTCTTACCAAAACTGTAACATTTTCTAACGCTTTACATTATTTGAAAACTGTTAAAAGATATTTTATGCAGCAGGATGTAAATGATAATTTTTTTTCTTCTCTGTATACAGTAAAAAAAAAAAGAACTCTCGAATCAGGAACAAAAAATATTTTCTAAGATCTATTGGTCAGTATTTTTAGCTGCTGAATAAAAAGTGTGAAAGTTCTAACTATGGATGTTTTTGGTGGTGTTGCTTATTGTAGAATTTCCAAAGGTAAATGCAAAAAATTTGTATTTTGTTTAGACCCTGATTTAACAAATAAAATATTAAGTTTTGATCAATTTGCTAAATCGGGCTCCGATTGTATATATATATATTTCCTTGCCACATGAAACAAGTTTTTTAATCTTGTATTCGAATCATTTTTTAGTACTGATCTTCATGTGTTATTTTAATAAATTTTTTATTTTTCAGTTTATGCACTCTGCATAATGAAATATAATTTGCATTTAAATTGTCATAATAATTAAAAACAAATTAAACTAAATATATCTATAAAATATATAAATTATATTTATTTTATATTTATATAAAATTATCTATATATATATATATATAAAATTCAGCTTTTTTTTGTTTTTTTTTTGCAACATCGTATATTTTAAAGAAGATTGAGACATTGCAGGACAGTGCATAAAATAAAAATAAAAATTTAAAAAAAAAAAAAAAAAGTGTCTACATTGCAATTTTGCTTAACAGTAAAGAATTAATTCTTAAAAAAATATATTTGAATGGAAGAGAAAATTAACATGCTAAAAAGGTAAATAGAAATGAAAATATAAATAAAAGTATAACAGAAAAGTAATAATAGTAGCAAAGAAGAGTAAAATAACATGAAATTATAAACCAGAAGAAAAAATTAATTATGATAAACCATTTCACTAAAATACTATCATAAATAACATATTAGGAAGCCTTCAACTGAAAAAAATTAAATAAGTACAAACTAAAATTTAAAAAAATATTTAAAATAGGCCAATTTGGTGATAAACCATCAAATTAAATTAGCTGTAGCATTAAATTAATATTACACGAGGAATGGATGTAATACTTTCTAACATCTATATTACATAACATTTAATGAATACAATAGTGAAAAAATTAAATTAGTAAGAACCAAAATAAAAAAAAAAACTATCTAAAACAGATTTAAAAAGACCTACGTTGAAAAAAAATAATGAACCTAATGAGAGAAATAATAAAAACCTTGTTGATAAATTTTTTTCTAAAATAATACTTTTTTGCAATATTTCAATTAAAAATATTTGTTATTCAGTCACAAAGAACAAACAAATGAGAAATACAATGATAAATAATTATAGTGATAATTGAAATATATACATCATATATGGAATGTATGATACCTATAAATTATATGATCTTCATAAAACTAAATGAGGAACATATCAGAAGCAAAGTTAAAACGTGGTGCCACATGAGAAGTAAAATCACATCATTAAATTTTAAAGAAATCCAAAGAGAAATATGAGAAAATTGTATCAAACTGCATCTTTTTTCTACAAACATTTTTGGATTACAAATGGTATAAATAAATTTATATATTTGAAGATTGTCCGAAGCAAAATTAAGTCATGATGCCAGATGATAAAAAATCTTATCCGTTTTCCTACAATGATGAAAATATGGAATTTGTTGATGAAGGAAGAAAAGCAATATAATCTTTTTTTCAACCAAAAAAAATTTCATAGAAATGCATACATGTGTAACAAATGTATACAATGCATATGTATGAAATCTTCAAAAATCTATATGAAGAACAAATTGTTAGAAGGAAATTTAAACAATGATGCCACACGACAAAAAATTGCACTCTGAATTTTTAAGTGCAAAAGAAAATTACTTTGTTGTACATTTAATCACTTCTATAGTTTCCCGTGAAGATCTTGATGAATAAAATTAACTATATTTCCATGAGGTCAAAAGATGAGTACTTATTGGTTATAAAAACTATGAGGGAAAAAAAAAGCAATATGTAGAAAATATGCCAAAATCTATTTAACAACATTTTCAGACAAAAATGGTAGTCCCCCCCCCCGAATATTGTCAATCTGTTAATAGCAATTAGTTTAATTTAGCACTATTTTTTTTTTTGGCTATACTGCCAAGTAGGATTTTCTACTTTGTTGTTATAATTAGCGAGATTTAGACTTTGCCAATGAACAAAAATTTTGCAACAGATTTTTTATTTGAACATCAGAGTAAAAGCAGGCAAGAAGTGTAGGTAATTTCATTGTCTAAAAAATCTATGTGTTGATGAATGAGTAGTTATTATCAGTACTTATGTATTGACATCACCGTAGCCAAATTGACACCTCATGAATCACATCATTTTCTGCCAAAATCTGACTGATAGGTTTTTCATATAAAATATATTAGAATCTTCGTTGTTTTGACATCAAGGTGTGATTTTTGCGTGGCACCAATTTTGTTATGGTGACGCTAGTATGCAAGTACCTTATAATCTTAAGATTCACAAATTATTTTTTTGCTTAAAAACAATTTTTTGAGTCACAGTATCACATAATTAATGCAAATTACAACAATAAGCAAGAAAATTATAGTTTAGAAAATAAACAAATATAAAACAGCGTGACACTAAAATAGAAATTAATCTAAAACAGAAAAATTAAGCCCTAATTTTGATAAAATTACCATAACCAGTTCTAAAGGGGAAAAAAAACACTCACAGAAAGTCTTAAACATGAAAAATTGAAACAGAAAGGAAATAAAAATAAATATATATATGAAGTAACCTTACATATAGTAGAAATTATGACATTAATTCAAACCAAAAGAAACAACCTTAAATATAAAAATAAAGGTCTAATTTTAATGAAACTACCATAAACAGCTCAGAACAAAAAGAACATGTCAGAAAATTTCACACACAAATAAAAATTAATATTAGCCGTTCATATTCTTATATATTAGCATCACTGCAGCCAAATTGGCACTAAGCAAATCATGCTACTTCCCATCAAAATCTGACTTTTTTTTCATATAAAAACACACAAGAATCTTTGTTGTTTTGATATCAAGGAGCGATTTGCGTGGAGTCAATTTGGCTGTGGTGATGCTAATATGCAAGTATCAAAAATTGTAACTTAAATCACGATATTGGCAATCCGATAATCCCGATTAATTTGAATGGAATGTCATTTTCTATGGGTACTTGTGTATTATCGCAACCTAATGGCAACATTACATGAAATGAAGCATGGTTGCCAATTTGGCAAGTTATTAATAAAGTTGTTGATTGTTGTGAAAATATGTCAATACCTTTTCTTTTTGATATAAGCTAGATTTTTGTACTATATTTCAACATCGATGAAACATAGAATTTGCTGATAAAGGAAAAAAGCAAAAACCTTTTACAGTACTTAAAAATTATTGCGAAAATCACCAACTCTATTTCTAACTTACTAAGCTGGCAACCCTGATTTCTAAATGCTGTACACACTGAATCGGCAACCAGGTGCTTCGGTTCATATAGCGTCATCAATAGGTTGCAATAATACATTAAGTACTCCTTTTTCCTTTTCAACAAAAGGAAATGTCATAGGAATAACTTTTTTTAGACCAAATGGTCACTCTGTTAGGATGGAAGTAGGCAAGATGTACCACTAAAGTATACTGGCATTCAGGCGATGATTTAGTTCTAAGCTTTACTTACTTTGGGGCCGATTACTTTCTGTTGTCGTGATATCAACGTCAGATGAATCGTAGCCCCAAGCACAAATATAGACTGATAATACCAACAACATTCAGGTTCGCGAGAATAAGGAAAAGCAACTGCAAATTCAAAGTTCTTAAAACTGTTTAATACCAAAATATGTACAGATGCTTTTGCATTGTTGATTCTTTAAAGATAACAAATTAATAAGCAACAAGGGGGAAGCAAAATTTTTCAGATACAGCAAAAAGGTTTAAAGAATGTAGTCATACTTTCTTGATGCTCATAGTACAGCTAAGATTAATCAGGTGCATAAAATGAATTTCTTTAAAAGTCCCCAGCACAATAAAAATACTAGCTTTATAACATTAGGCCTTGCAAGATGGGTAGTTGTTCCATTATGCAATCAACATTCATTATTACAAACCACAAAAGTATGCAAGAAATAATCATAAACTAAACTTATACAGGTAAATAAACTTAATGCTGTGGCTAGGCTTTAGTATCACCCACTCACATTGGCGAGCTACAATCCATCTGATGTTAGTATAACACAGACTGTTGCGAGCGCCACACAAAGTAAGTTAAGCTTAGAACTAAATCATTGCCTGAATATCAGTACATTTTAACGGTAAAGCATCTTGCCCACTTCCATTTATATAGCATGCCAATTTAGTATGAAAAAGCTGTTGAAAAATTACATCCTTCTTATTTGAAATTATGGAAAAGGACAAAAAAAGTTTAATAAAGAACAATTTACAATGTAATACACTGAAATTCGACTGTAAATAAATCTATGTTGCCAAAACAAAAATTAGAAAACACATTTTTTTATAATTGGTTATTCGAAAAACAAGTGTAATACCACAACAAAGAATTTAAAAAAAAATGAATAAATACAAGCATAAATAAATATATTTACAATAAAATGTGTAATAATCTCCTAGAAAACTGCTCGAAACATTAATTTTCGTAGAGTTAAGACTTGACATGTCTGATGACATATCTCCATTTAACTGAAAAATTGATTAAAAATTGAGTTTTTTTTAAAAAAAAAAATCTAAAGCAAATTTTAAAACAACCCTCTCTGAAGTTAATAGAACAATGGCTTATAGCTTCCATATGCCAAGTTTCACACTTCTGGGTTGCTTAATTTTGCCAAAACACTCAAACTTTTTTTTTAGTATAGATAACAGAGAGATAACTTCCTACACAAAATATAAATACGTGCATAAAAAGTGTACATTAATTTTATTAATGATTTATCCATTTCAATTTTAGTTTGAACTACTAGTTTCAAGTCTCTTATGAATAACTCAAAAGAAATTTTTTATTTGCAGATACGAATGTTTTAAACACAAATTATGAATGTTTTAAAACACAGAAAGCAAAACTTATAACTTGGAAAAATTATAAGTAATAAAAAAATTCAGCAAATATAACAATAACATAATTTTTTAAATAAAATATTTAATTTTAACTTAAATAAAAAATAGCAATACTTTAAGACACTGAGGACAAACAAATGTTCAAGTTACTTACCAAAAATTCATCCCTTATAAAATATTTTGCTCTCAAAACTTCTGGCTCATCACCTTGATCAGTAACAGCTTAAAAAAAAAAATTAGTGAATTATATTACCAATTAAATAATTTCATAAGGTTAAGACAAAATGCAGATGAAGAACTTCGTACCATCAGGCGGTGTTTGGTAGTGAGCGAAATCAGGAAAATAATCTACAAGCTTCGACTTTCCAGCTTTAATTTTCTCTGCTAAAAGATCTTGCTTGTTGAGGAACAAAATAACGGATATTGTACGAAGCCATCTACAATTCAAAAAAGTTTATAAACGGAAATGTATCATTAGAACTTATATGAAACAGGCAATGTGGAATGAATAGTTGGATTATATTACATACAACTCAATAAGAGGATGTTCCAAGAGAGAACTACAAATAAAATTAGACAAACCATTTTCAAAAATTCAGTGTATACTAAAATTTGAGATTCTTTTATTAAATTTTTTTTTCAGATAAAAAATTCACAACTGATTATATTAGTTATAAAAAGGTAAAAATGCATGCCGAATAAGTCAAAAATCATTTGTTTAAAATTAATATTAGCCTCTGCCTTTCATTTTTAAATATAGATCCTGAGTTTTCATTCAATGATTATTGATAACAATAGTATGTCCGAAGTCAGAACAACTTACATATTTTTAAAATTAACTCAATTTAATGAAAACAAAAATAAATTATTTTAAACAAATTCAAAAAGATTATTTTTTAAACAAAATTCTAACTATTCCATGGTTTTTTTTCCTTATACTGATTATATTTGAAAAATTTCAATTAAAATTGCGCAGTTTATCAATTCTAAAGTAATCAAATTTCATTTTTATGTTGTAACGGCTCTACTTACATTCTTCCAACTAATAGTCCTCCAGGGAATATTGGGTCTTTAAAAATTATTCTATTGAAAACTTTCTTCTGAAGATGTGATTATGAAAATCAAGGCTTGCATTTTAAGATTAAACTTTTGAGTAGGAGAGAGAGAGGTTAGAAGCTAAAGGATAGCATGAAGATTAACGTAAAGTTAGACGAGAGCACTTCGTTGGTTATTTAATTAATATTAAGTCCGATGATTTGGTCAATTAGTTATTAAATTGGATTCGATTTGCCTGAATTGTGGATTACTTTCGAAATTATATTGAAATATAAGAAAGTACTTAAGATCTGTACATAAGAGTTTGGACTGTATTAAAAAGAAGTATTGGAGAGCTTGTTGCCTAATGACCTGATGGTCAATGGCCAGGCATTTGATAAATAAATAGGTTTTCCTTCTAACCCTTGCACACTAATAGATGGATCCTCCTGTCCATTACAATGTAAGATTTTTTAAGAAAATACTTTTAAAAATTCAAAGCATCAATATATGAGACCTGTAGAGTATGCAGTGTCAACCAAATATCAAGAAGTTGCATTGCCCCAACAATACAAGGGGAAAAATTGGCTCAACAGGAGTTGAATTGCTTTAAAAGAGGTTTATATATGTTACCAGCAAAGTATGAAATGCAAGCAATGTATAGAATGCTGAACATTTTTAGGCAAAATATGAAATAAGAGATTTATTACATACTTTGCCTAGGCATTCTATAGAATGACCAAAGCTATTTAAAGTATAAAAACAAGTCATGGATAAGGCTATTATATCAATGACGTACGTTCCTAAAAATACAAATGTTAATAGGACAAAGTAATGAAAGTACCTTTAAAAAAAATTACTCAAAATACGAGTGACTGAAAGTTGTACCAAACAAAATTTGTCTTTCTTAATAAGGAAAACAAAATTTTCATATAAAAAAAGATAAAAAATTAAAATTAACCTACTTGTTGCAATATGGTAGGCTTGAATGACATTTTGAATTAAATTTCATTACATTTTGAAAGCAAAGACAATTCTTATGCTGGTACTTTGTTTTACACACACATTTGACAAATCCTTGGCCGCTTCCATTGGACTAGAGCAATTGCAACCGACAGGAGAGGGATTTCGTAGTCAGGAATATCTTTAATTTTAAGCAAGTTCTTTGGCAAATGTAAATTGTGATATTGCATATACTTGTTTTAAAATTCCTTCAGTTCCAAGTCGATAGAAAACATTCCTATTTCCCATTCATTACAAGTGCCAATATATTGGCATCCAGGAAGAAGAAAAAAATTCCACAGGTTTCACAACAATACCTTTTGTAAAAAATGATAAGTCTCCAGTCTTGCCACACAATAATCGAAACCATTGCTATTGTCAGCTGGCTAGTTTTAGGCATTCTATAGATTGCCAGATTTCATACTTTGCCGTTAACATATATATACACAGAAATTTAAAAATCCAAGTGTGAAAAGAGAATTTGTAAATTAACCTGAATGTTAAGTCCTGTGTAATTTTATTGTTGTGAAATTAAGCATCTTTAAATTAAGAAAGTGATACCACTAAAATTTCGAGATGTGACAGTGGAGGCTCTACCAGGTACTAATAAAAAAAAAAAAAACAGTATTCAAAAATCCTCATTCCATTTAGTTCATGTGGGAAGAGGCCTTTATATCAAAGAAATTCAATGAATATTGTAAACATGAAAATACCAAACATGTCAGAGTAACCATAAGAGTTACAAAAGGAGAAGATAAATTTAACTCCAATGCTTTCCTAATTATGGATAAATGACCCCAGCTAAGACAACAAACATGGTGACACGCACCATTTCAAGTAACAAATTCTACATTATCAAGGATCGCATAGAAAACACATTTTAACTGAATGAAGTCAAGACAAGAACTTAGTTTTAGAAATCAGAAGAGGAGAGAGTTACCTCCATACCAAAAAACTTCATAAGACATACAGGAAGAAATAAAAAAGAAATATTGTTAAAGTACAATACTAAAGGGGATCTAAATAGGAATATAAGCCCATGTTTATAAAGAATATCTAGAAGCAATTCAGTGTTCAGATAAATCATCTCAGTTAGGAGGATGAAGCTGAGAACAAAGTTCATCGGATCTTTTAAGAGAGACCCGCAAACTTGAAGCGCATGCAGGGAAGAACAATTAATACATTGGCTCAGCTTTTGAAGAGATAGACAAGCTTATTTTTTTGTAACATAATTTTGAATATACTCCCTCAATCTGTGTGTGTGTTTTCTTTAATATTTGTGTTAAGAACCCTGCAAATCAAGATGCGCCGAGTTGTCAGACCTGCCGAGTATGTAGTGAAAACACCAAAAGTCAAGTGGATTCAACAACACAAAGAGAAATAGCTCCTTTCCAAGAAAACCATTTGTTGATGAAAGGATGAGATGCGAGAAGAATAGATTCTGGTTTGAAAGGACTGTATATAACTATAGATGTAAGAACTTGGTGGTTACTCATATGAACTGAATTCGTAAATTGAACCCAAATGTTATATGGCATATACAACCACATTTGACACATGAGCCATTCAGTGCACAAATCGATTAACACCATGAAATAGTAAGGCAAGAAATGTGACAAAATAATGTACATTGTCTTTTAAAATTTCCTTTATAATATTAATTCAAATATATATTTTAGAATGCATAAATACAGATATAGCTTTCATCTAATGTTACAATTTTTATGTGTCTGTGGATCAATTTTGCAATTGAAAAAAGTAATAAAGTTGAATTCAGTGTTTAATATTTTAAGTTTTTTATTACAGAAAAAGTTAGTTAATAAATATTTTTATTACAGATTTTCCATAAAAATGAATGTTGACAGTTTTATTATAATATATTATTTGCAGGAGGAAGGAATTTTAGCAGGACCTTGATATTTTTCTTTATTTCCCTTTAGGATATAAAGGCTGAACTACATTTTTTAAACTTTTTGGTCTACTTGCTACAGATTTCCTAATATTAATGACACTGAATTCTGCATTTTCATTATAATCACTTTGTACATGACTAAAAACTCAAGAAGCAGCTTAAGAACTTTTAATCACATGGTTCTGGTAATTTTGAGCTAGAGTAGTATTACCGTACTTAGGACTTAAGACTAAGTGGTCCTTTAGTTAATTTATGAGGATACAATCATCAATACTAGCTAGTGCACTTGAACTGCATTATTGAAACAATTTATATTAGAGTATAATATAAATTGAAATACAAGTTTTAAATAAATTACTTTTTCTTTTCAAACGTATTTGCTTAATAATATATATATTTGTGTATTATATTAAAATTTTTAACTACCCAAAATTATATGCTTTTGCTCTTCTAAAAGCTTTTAGGATTTTAGAAATGGTCTTACAATCCATGTATGGTTTATATATTTAAAAATGAAAAATATATTTTTATAACTGAATTTTTATGCCTTGTTTATAAAAATAAATTGTTTTAGGCTACAGCTCATAAAAAGTAGGAGGAATAAGTGGAAGAATAGTATTTTCACATAATATGAATATTTTTGACTGCAGTAAGTCAGATATTTATATTTCAGTTTCTTTACAATTTGAATAGAAGTTATAAGCAATTTTACAAAGAGGATATTGAATATAAACTCCTTGGCTATTTAAAAGTGAAATGTTTTATTTTGATACCCCACAGCTCACACTCTAAAATTAGACTCCTTTACAATCATATGATCAGCTTCAGTGACATTTATATTTTCAAAAATACTCTACATGTACGAAAAGATTCTTTCAAAACCATACATCACATCTTATACTCTGTTTTCTCCTCAGCAGGCATTATTTTTCTATACTCAAAAAATTAAATACAGAATACATTTCCAAATGTTATTTTTTAAAAATTTGGTATGAATACATTGCGGAATTGTCGGTTAGCTTCACTGAACAAAATTGTTTTAAGTGTACTGTTTTGAAAGAAAATTAATTGGGAGAAGTTTTTCTCTGAATAGAATTTGTAATGATTGAATTGTGTGAAAGATGTAGTTATCGATGGATTTTCAATTTAACACTAAAGAAACAGAAAGATAAAAAATTAAATTTGAATAGAAAATGGTTAGAAATACTTTCCTATTTTGAAAAAAAATATATTCCCATTAAAATAAAATTTTTTTACCAAATTTGCTTTTTGCTCCGTCACAAATGCCAATGTAAAGAAGGTATTTTTGCTCAGGACAAGTTGTTTGACTATGAAATAAAATTTAGATTTTTTCCCGAAAAAATTCATTTAACATAAAAACATTATTTATAGGATTAAAATATATTTTAATTAAAAGTGTTGAAATCCCTCTTTATGTTACTTTAAATTTAAAATATAATTGAATAGAGGAAGATTGATTTTATTTCATAAATCTAATTGTCGTATGTAATGATACTCCATTTATTCTCATATTGTTTAAAAAAAAGAGAGAGAGAGAGATTGTCACTTTTTTACATAGTTACTTTAAAAAAAAACATTAAGATGTACTTGTGTTTTCTTAGTCTCATATTCCACAACGAATACAAGGTCCTTTTTCCTGGCTCAAATCGTAATACCAAAAAAATTTATTTTTCTTTGATTCGTTTTTAAAATTTTTTTGTTTAAAGTAAACAAGTATTTTTCAACTTTTGTAACAAGTTTCTTTCTTTCGAGTTATTATTTTTTTTTAACTCTTCACTTTTATTGAGACTTAACAGATCAGGGGAACAACCACATGGACCCCCCCCCTTTTCCACCCAAGATTCGCACAAGGCAACGTCACAGCTGTGAACGAGTGTTCTCCCGGTTTTAAATTAACAAAGAGGCTGAAGTGAGTAATAAAATCTTCACCTGTAGACCTCCAGCGAACTTTAAAGGGGGAAGGAATGAAATCTGTTGCACTTTTGAAGGAATTCGCAAAAGTGAAGTAAACGCTTTCGGAATGATTTTTCAGGACAGATAAACATTCAGAGTGTTAATGGCCGGCACAATTTTGTCATTTAATGGTGTTAATCTTCATCTTTGAGCAAAGTTATAATAAATATAAAATGTTATGACTATTCCAAATGCTTTGACACTTAAATTCAAGATTTTTCAAAAAGTATTAATCAATCTAAGCACTGAACAACTCATATGAATGTGAGCTACAAAATGTTCACTCATAAATATACAGTACTTTTGCTTTCCAAATGCATTTAAACAAAACATATCAAAGCAATATTTTTTTCTTTCACAAATTAAAAGTTTTATAAAATTAGCATGAAATATTAAAAAATTATATCCTTTAATTTATATTGAATGGCCTCATTTATTTTTAACAAAGAGTGTTTTTACACATATATATCACTTCAATTTAATTATTTATATATATTTTAATTATTTCTTCTTTTATTGCAAAAAAATTAAATAGACCAATACAAACATTAAACTAAAGAATATTTTAAGAAATATTAAAATGTACCTAAGTCATACACTATTGCATATTCAAAAGTTTTCTTCAATCATAAGAATTTTTTTTAACTGACATTTTATTTTAAAGCTGTATTTTTTTCAAATTAAGTACAAATAAATTGATAGTTACAAGGGAAAAAAAATATTAAAACTCTTAAAAATGACTAAGCATAAAAACCCCACATCCATACATGTCAATTAATGTTTTTAATTCTCATTTATGAAAATAATTCAAATTCATGCAAATATTTTCTACACTAATGTTATAAAAAATTAATCCTTTTTTCATCACGAGTTTTCAGTACCTGTTATTCCAAATGCTCTTGAACAAATCCAGTGATTCCCTGAGTCTGTTCTGATTGGGGTCTTCTCTCAGCACCATGTTATAACTGCTGCAGGCTGTTACAAAAATGATGGCTGTTACGTCGTTGAAGCACTGGATCCACTTCCGCCTCTCATCTCGTTGCCCTCCCACATCAAACATGCTAAGGGGGAACACAAGTTCATAACACAAAATTGCACTTAAAGCAGACTGAAATTTATATAGGGGATTGAATTTTATGAAATATTTTATATAAAGGGGATAATATTAAGGGGCAGAAATTCTCCCATTGATGGAGGTTGAGATAATTGATTTTGATTATTCTTATGATTTGTTCAAAATATGCAGTTCTAGTGGAAAACTAACTCAAAAAATTTATTTTAAATAAAAATTATGAAGTATGATTTTTGGTAAATGAAGAATATGAAAAATATAAGCCACAGATCTCATGTTAAACCGTAGAATAAACAAGAATGACTCTGAAGTCAACTAAATGAATCTGTTCTTTCTACTGAGGGCAAACACAGCACCCATTTGTACCACACTGAATATGCCAGTGGCCTTAACTATATTGTGTATTATGTCAATCATTCTGGAAGAAGCCGCTTTCATTGGACTTTTTGAACATTCATCTTCTGTGGATGTATGGTCACCTTTTAACTCATTTGCCCATTTTAACTAGTTGTAAAAAGAGGAGCAGATATGCCATTAATTTCATTAAGCTTTGATCTCTTTTGGTGTTAAACACAATATAAGTGTTACATCATTGTTCAAAACTCAATTTTTTAAAATAAATACGTTTCTTACTTCAATCAACAAAAAAGTAAGAGGTGTGAAATAAATAGTAATAAGACTAAATTTTTTTTAAAAAAAGTTTTTTCAATTCACTCATTACTTCAGTTGGTTTTATAAACTAATCTCATTGATGTATCATATTTCTCAAATAATTTGTGTACACAAATTATTTTTAATATTTAATTACCCATAACTTTAATTGTAGAATATAGTTTTGAAAATAATATTATTTCATTTTAGTTACAACTTCTAATTTAAAGTCAATGAGAAGTACCACACACATAGCTTAAATTATAAAGGATCTTCAAAAACAAATCTGTAACCGGGTTATCTTGTGAGGTTTTCTTCTCGAAATTAATCTGGGGTTTTTCTTTGATATTATTGCCAGTGTAAAGTACTAACCTCTTGCAGAAGAAATATGATATATCAGTGAGATTAGTATATAAAGCTAACTGAAGTAATGAGTGGTAGACGTTGATATTAGAAAGATTGTGAGCTTACAAAAACCATGACAATATTTAATTTGTTGCTAAGAATCCTAGAGATTAACTACATTAACGATTAAGTGTCTACATAGGAGAATTATCTACAATTCAGTTCATCTGCATTCCTGTTTGTTTTGGAGAGAATTTTAAATTATTATAGTTTAATCTTGTCTAAACAAATGTAATCTCACTATTGCCAATTTCTTATAAAATTGGATACTGAAATTTTTACAATATCTAACATGTGACTCAAATTTTAGAGCAACACCAACATAAATCCCTCATGTATAAACTTAACTCAGTGGCGCAACAGCCCAAAAGGGCCTACTGTGTCCATCTCAGTACACACAGCCTTGAGTGCTGAGGTGCATGAACAGATGTCCCGATCAGGTGGTCGGACTGAAGTGAAACCCCCCAGTGTTTAGTCCCCAAGCAAGCTTGGTACTCATTTTTTGACTCACTGAAGGGATGAAAGGCTGAGTTGACCATGCCCAGCCCGAGGATAGAACCCCAGACATGTGGTGTGGAAGAGTGGTACGCAACCACTCAGCCTGCATCCCTCATATATATAAATGTAAAATCTTCAATGAATTTTTTTCAGAATATATATATTAGTTTATTCTTAAAAACTTACTGGAAGTTGACTTTATCCACTTGGAACTTTGTTTCGAATATTCCGGAAGTCAAGACACGACATCGTAGAATATCCTGATAAAAACAGTAAAGAGATACATAAGAAAGAAAAATAAGGGGGAAGACCACAAAACATAAAACGGATAAAGGTAAATTAATATGCAAATGTGCTTACCTGCTCAGATGGTGTGTAATCACTCTTTTTAATAACACTCACCCTGTCTAGAAAACTGAAAAGTCAAGATTTAAATATACATCAAAGAATATTACATAATAAGTGGAAAATTTAATTCAATTTCATTTATTTAGAGTATGTACTACATATTTTGATGATTAAATTAAAAGCTCAAATCTTTAAATATATATAATTTTCACATTCCACTTCAATTGCTTCCAGCTACTTGTCACGTGATACCTGCATATCTATTGATTAACCCTTTAATTGCCACTGGTGTTTATACATACGTTTTTCTGAATTATAAGTCTTAGTATTGCGCTGCTATCTGTAAAACTATTCTGAAGGCTTTGGAATGCAATATGATAACATGGACAGTGTTTGTGAGAGACTGACTTATTTTAGAGAAGGATTTATTTATTTACTAGCTGCATTGCCAGGCCATATACAGACTCTCTTGTGTAACTTTTTGCTCATACAAATTTCCCCTTCCCCTATTGGTGTCAGCATTTCCTGGTGCATGTGTAATTTTTAAATTAATGCCATTAAAATTACCTTTTTCAAAATTTCTTCCACCTCTGTCCCACCAGACGGGCCTCTTTCCCCTCCGTTTAGCCCAACATTGCACAGGCTTCATCTGGGGATAAACTATATCCTATTGCAAATTTTCCCCCTTCTCTGTGGTTGCCAGAACTTCTGGATGTGTGTGTATGCGTGATGTGAGTGATTTCCACATTTATGTCATTACTGAAATTTCTTCTAATTTTTTTCTTTGTCAGACTGGTTTTTCCCCCCATCATTAATCCCAGAGTTGGACAGGCTTTTTCCAAGTGTAAAACTTTATTTTGATTTTTCCTGGGATAAGATCTTTTTCCAAATATCTATTTTGAATTAATAATTTACAAAGCTAATCTAGTTCTATTCACAAGTAAAAACAGAAAATATAGGAATTTATTATTAAATAATTAATTTAGTAATGAATAATAAAAAGTAAAACTGCTTTAATTACACTAGGCAACAAAAAACAACTTTTTGTCTGTTTTCTAGCTTTAAATAGGTTATTCTTACTTATTTTGGTTTAAAAATAACGAATATGTAGACGAAATTTATTTATTAGCTCTTGTTTTTAAGATATACCACAGCCCATCCATCAATTTATGGGTCAAATTTGAAGAACAAAACATTACTAAAACTAATAAATACAATGTCAAGTTTCAAAAAACAGTGTTCTAATCAGCAGTATTTCTTAGTTTATTTCCTGTGAACATTTCCTTTTGAATTGCCTCTTGGATGTTGAAGCCCGAGTATCCCTTATAACTGTCCAGCAGTAGTCTGCGAGCATTGCCTCATTCCAATGACCCTAATATCTACACTCCATTGCTGCAATATCTTGATGAAACCTTTTGCCATGTTCACATCGGAACAGGGGGAAAATAAAGATAGGAATGTAAAAAATGGATCTGAGACATATTGCCTCCTAAGTCATGGAACTTTTGTAGGAGTTTTTTTCACCAACTGTTGACAGTTGTCATCTTTTTTTTGCTGCCTAGAAATCCTCGTACCGCACTTTTAAAGTTTGCTTTCTCTTTCCCTTCCAGAATTGGATCAAAAGCAAAGTCCTTAATGATTTTACGTATTTGAGGACTCACGAAGATTCCCTCCTTAATCTCTGCATCACTCAATCTTGGGAATTATGATCCAAGGTATTAGAAAGCCTCTCCATCCTTGTTAATGGATTTCACAAAGTTCTTCATTAATTCCAACTTAATGTGCAGAATGTCATTTGGGTACACTAGAGGATCATTTGGGACATTTCTCTCACCAGATTTTAGATTTCTAGACGGCCATTTGTCTTGTTTGTAGTGCAATTTTTCATCTCTACTGCCCCACAAACACAAAAAATAGCATTATTTGGTATGGACTAACTACATTACAGTGAGTAAAGCAATAACTTTTAAGTCACCACAGGTCTTCCATTTATGATCCTCGTATTTTATTTACTCTGGAAGTAATTTCACATTTACATAAGTTTCCTTACATCAACAGAATGTCCGATGGGAATGGAAGGAAGAAGGATACCATTATGTAGTAATACTGTTTTCAAACTAAGCTTGGAAGAGAGTCTATAAACCTCCAGCTATTTGAATCATAACTGATGTTCATGAAATTCATCATGCTGTTGACATCAATACATGCTAACATGTTCTTTCTTCTCAAAGAAATGAAGATTCTTTTCACGAGTCCTGTATTCTGTAACCTTGACGCCTGCAGTCTGGATGAAAGAAGCTCTGCCTTCTATTTTGGCAAGTTAAGATCTCTTACAAGTTCACTCAATTCTACTTTTAATCTGTGGGGAATCGCTACTTGAATCGTGCTTTATCGTCTTTGTTCTACTGACACTCTAGGTTACATTCAAAACACATCTGCAGAGTGGCGCAGTTACATTGCTTTCGTAGAAGTTAAACAACGATCCTGAGGGAAGTGCTTCCATCTACCCACTCAAATGAACATCGTAAAGGTTATGCACAGAAAGTAAAGAGGAGTGAAAATATATCTACTTCCGAGTAGTTTCGATTCTTGAAAACGAGCTAATCTGAAGTTTTTATGGTGATTTTCATGTTTAGCGGGCCAAAGTACTTCATAATAAACTATTTTTGAGCCCCGAAACATTTTTGGTGTTGCCCAGTGTTATTTTTTTAAAGAATATTAATTTATATCTTTTTTTGTTAAATAATGAAGCAAAAAATTCTGAAGGTTAGCTATTGAATGTTTGATCAGTTTTAAATTTGCAGGTAAACAAACGTTTCTATCTATGTGAGGCTACCTTTCCTTGAACAGGCTCAATTCATGAGGTCACATGATAAAGACAAACACGTGTTCTCCATTCAATTCAAAACTGACATTAAGCTAATCATACTTGTTGATCTATTAGCAAAACTTAAGATAAAATTTCAAATTTCGTAATTGGAAAAATATGCTTAAATGCCATAAAAAATTTCTACAAAAAGAATTTTAAAAAAATCTTATTTTATGCACATACTTTTAAATAAATGCATTTTGAATACATTTGTACTTTTTAAGAGAAAGTTTCAGCAAAGAACAAAACTTGGCAACAACGAAGTGCGCGAACTGATTAGCTGGAAACACAAGATAACTTTTATCGTGAAAACTATGACGTCAGGCGAATTTTTTAAATGATTGGCTAGAATCACGCGACTATCATTATCAGGTGACTATGACGTCACATGAATTGAGCCCATTGCTGAGTGCAAAAATATCAGAGGAATCCATTTTGACCATTCAAATTCCAAAATTACAATGAGTTTAAAAGATATTAATTAAAAACATAAAAAAGCCCCATTCCTCTGCATTGTTGCAACAACACAGACCGGTTTGGCCAGTTGGCTGAAAACTGGTTTTCAACACCAAATTACATCATAGTTATATTAATATTGTTATACAACAATTCCGAATTGTGTTTTTAAGGTTTTTAATTAATATATTTTTAACTAATTACGATATTGAAATTTAAATTGTCAAAAATGGATTCCTTGAATTATTTCCCGTCTTTTGGTACCTTCGACACAAGTTTGCGTTCAGCAGTTCGTGCGAAGATAGCATCACATAGATAGATACATTTGTTTACTTTCAGATTTTAATAGTGTAGATGCCCCCCCCCCCAACCGCATAACTGAATGTACCTGTATAAAAGACAACGGTATGAAGGAGTGAAACTTTCCCTTATTAAAGTTGATAAAGTTAAATACATTTTACTGGTTAATACAGTAATAACATCATATACATAATTTTAGTTCAAAACATTTGAGTTTTTTTTAGACTTCATATTGTTAGGTGTAATTTAAAAGTACAAAAATTGAAGCAAAATCTTGGTGATAAAAACAGCTATCAGAAGTTATTTTTTTGTTGTTCCTAAGTATTTAAAAGATCTCCAATTAACCCCCCCCCCAGTAGATAAAATATACATATGTACACCCTAAGTAAATAAAATTCATATTTGAGAATGTGAAAATGATATCAACTTCAAACATTATTATCATAAATAAAAAAAGATTGACATGTTAATGGAATTACAGTAATGTCTTTTCATAAATTCAACAACAGAAATCTTTTTGATACATAAGAATAAGATACATAAATGCTTTTTTACCAGATTTAGAATAATTCACAAAACACTGAAAGTTTCATACATTGACAAGAATTATTGAAAGGAGAAATAAACAGAACTAGTGAAAAAGCACAAAATATCACTTAATCATCACATTCCTAATTCCAGTGGTCAATAACACGCCATTTGTTAAAGAAAATACAACCGCTTACAGAATTAATGCAAAACATTAATCATACATTCCCATCAGCTTTTAGTTTGATTTTATAAACAGTTATTCTAATAGTATATTCACATAATGCGCATAAACAATGACAATCTTACGATCACAGTGTTAATTATTCTACTATACTCAAAGCTTTTTGAATTTAAAATCTTAAAAGAAATGGGAGAGATCTCAATCTATCCACACAAAAATATTTAGTCTCTAGGACAGTGGTCATCAAACTGTGTTCCGCTGAACACCAGGGTTCCACTAGGCATACCAAAGGGTTCCACGAGTCCCAACAAAAAAAAATCGTGGAGAAATAAATATGTGCGCAAAATAGATTCATGTTCTCTATGAAGTTTGTATAGTTACAAGTGTCCTAAAGCTCATCTCCCCCTATTCATTAAAACCGAAAATTTTATTTATATATAATAACTTTTATTTTTCAACACTCTTTAAGCTTATATAATAATATAAAAGAATATTAAAACATTTACCTTTATATATGTACTTCCTACTAGATTGTGAATATTCTATTGTTTACTATCTAGAGTTTCACAAGATAATTTTATGCTCATTAGTTAGCACGCAAAATTAAATGTTATTCACTCTTACATTTGTGGAAAACAACACCTTTAATGAAAGAAAGGGAACAATATATAAACAGATTTGATGTTAAAATCTAAATTTAAGCAAGAACAGCTTCTAAATTTTTGGTTGCAAATTCCTGCAAAATATACAGGATTTCTCACACAGCTATAAACGTTTTAATGCCATTCAGAACATCGGGTTTCAGGTATATCCGACAACTAGCGAATTTTTTTTAAAAATGAAGTGGGGATTTTTTTGTTGTTATTTTTAGATTTGTTTAGTACATTTTAAGAAAAATATGCTATAATTAAGAAGAGGAAAAGAAATTATTACTAAAATGGGGGGAAAATGGGCAAGAATTAACAAAAAATTACAAACGCAGCCAATTCTGTACCAAAAGTTTATGAACAAATTTTCAATTCTGATGTGTTATGTTATTCATTTTTGAAATGACCTTCAGGATAAGAGAGATATTTTAATTTTCACAAAAACTAGAGCACTTTATCTTAGTAATTATATGAAATTGCTTAAAAAACAGTGATTAATAAATTTGAAGGTTAAAACACTTCTATTGTACAGAATATACACAAAATTTTTTGTATTTAATTATTTTCAAAACTTTTTCAGTAATCACTGCCCCCCCCCCCCATGTGAGCCTTTTCAACAAAACACATTTCAAGTAAAATGCGTTTTAAAGAACGATACTTAAAAGCAATGGCATCTGCTTTTACTAAAACACTTGTAGTTTTTGATTTACTGAAGGGAAAGTAATAAACTTGGTATTTTTTTTATAAAGATAATAAGATGGCCTATAAAACAAAATCCTAAAAAATATGTCATTTTTTGGCAAAATTCACAATTTTAGGGTAGTCGGATACCTTCAGCAAAATATATTTCTACGAAAACAAAATATAAAAACAAAAATTAAACTCAGAATATGTAATGTGTGCATTTAATCTCAATAGACCTAGATTTCGACAGTTTATGTAAAAAATGCCAGCATATATCCCAGTTACTAAATATAATACATTGGTCGGTGATCCTTCAATCACAAATTAATATTAATAAGTAAATTGTATTTAAAAATTTAAATTAGAATTTTTAAATAAATGGAAAACTTTTTTTTAATTGTCTTTACATTAGGTGCCCATAGCATGTTGATCTACTTTTAATATTATTTTGATATATATTCTTTGAAGTGTGTGTAAGGAATGGGGTTCCACGAAAACACTATCTAGTTCTAGGGATTTCACGAAAGCATCGTCAAGTTCTAGGGATTCCGTGAGTTGAAAAAGTTAAGACCACTGGTCTGGGATAACTGTAATGTTCATAATAACACTGTAATATGACAAATTGATTCCTCTTAACAACAAGTATTTTATTTTTAGTGTAATTTATTATAAAACACAAAAATTGCAAATAATTCTATAATAAATTATGCTTACTACTTTGCACAGTCAATTAATTGATATTCATTTGATCTCTCATACGTTTGTTGAACACCTTTGTCTTTCCATAAAATCTCAGTGTGCTCATAGAATTCCTGAAATAAAAGTATTTTTTTTTTAAAAAAAATTCATAAACAGTGTTACCTAACTCTGCACGCTTTTTTGCCAAAATGGTATTACTGCCAGAAAAACTGTTTATAAGCAAGAAAGACTACTCTTTTAATACTAAGTAAATTATCTTGATCCTGACAGGTTAAATTCTGATCTCTTGTTGACAAAAAATATTTCTATAAAAGTCTGAAAATTAACTTTTAGAATTTAAGCTGATTATTTGGCTAAAAAATTTTCTTAGCTTCTACACAATCCTTTCAGTGTGAAAAAAAAACAATGCAGAGAAGCAATATTAGTGTTAAAACAGCAACAAATTTACATTTAATTGTCTGTTGTATAGCAGTGGGAACTTTGAATCAGTGCTATTACAGATTTATACAAATCTGTTAATAATATTTTCTGTTAGAAGAATCTAATTATGAAAAGAGTTGCAGAACAAATCAGAATTTGCACTCAAAGTTAATTACATGGACTTTCCCGACACTTTCCATGATCTTCAGCCAGATATAAAAATATTTAAGATTGACAAAAGAATAATGCTAATATATTCATCATGAATTACGGAATATTTTCATCAGTTTTACAAATTATAGAGCAGAAATTATTTCCTCAGTAAAAACTCATTTTCTACTGTTTTATCTCAATAAAAACAGTACTTCTAAAAAATATGAATTGAAATGCCTTTTCCATATTTCTATGACTTTAATATCCAGAAAAAGCTTTTTTAGTATACAATATTAATCTATGAAAATATTTAATATTTAAAATGTTTAAATATATATTTTATCTTAAATTATCACAACAGAAATTAGAATACAAATACAAAATTCAAGAATAACCCCTTCTTGTCTAAACCTTTTATTGCATTTCTAACACATATATCTTAAGCATAAATAACAGTAATGTCTATGCAATAATTTCCACATCATACAAACAAGAGGACTTTGCACCTCAACAAATTTACTATGCATCACCTCTCTACATGGCAGGTCTTCAGAGGTACTTAGTTAGCAATGCCAAAATAATTCATTGCAACAGAAAGAAAATGGCTACCCAATCCCAATATCTAACAAAACAAATAGATATGTATTTTTATATTTTGTCATCTAAACCTAGACAATAAGTCATTTTAAAGAATGTTTTCTAACTTTAAATGAAATAATTTGTGATTCTCTTATCTATGAAATAATCCCTTTATTTTGTATGCACTAGAATAAGAAATTGATTTTGTTTTAACATGAATTTCATGTGACTACTTAAACCTAGTAAATATATCCTGATATAAATGTTTGAAAAAGCTTTTAACTATTTAATTGTGCATATATATGTAAGGTGCTGAAATAATATAACTAGTAGTAAAATAAAAAAAAATAAAAAATCCCGCCATAAGAAAAGTTTAGTCGGTGCAAGTTGTTTTTAGTATTTCTTTTCGCTTTATTGTTGAGATAATTTTTTATGCTTTTTCAAATTTTTTATGATCTTTATTTAAAATTTATACATTGTCCTTCTTCAACATGCAAGTGGGAAGAAAAAAGTGTTACATTTCATTAAAAGATTACTCACTAAAGAAATCATATTTTTCTAGAATTTAGGAGGATATTTTATTAAGAAGTTGATATTTAATATAGTATTGAAATAAAATATGATTGATTGAATAAAAACAAATGTCTGTTTTTTAATATTTTAAAATTTTTTCTAAGGTCTGAATCCATGTCACTGTACTTAAAATAGTTAATGTACTAAAAAAATCTTCAATTTTCTTGTAAATATTTTTACAGTATAAAATAAAGGTAGTTTCCAAAACAATTAAATTATATTTGTTAAGTTTCTTCTACAGGATATTTTGTTATTGAATTTTAAGTGCTTATAAAATAATATAAAAGTATCAAGCCTTTATTGATTTTTTTCCTGAGAGTTATCAGAAATTACATTAAAATATCACACACTATCATATAGTCTATTAAAGTATATACACAACTGTTTTGATGTATACATGAGTTTTAACTTAAAGTAACGTTAAAAAGTAAAAGACCCTTTTTTGTTTATATATATCAAAATATAACTTTTATGACAATACAATTAATTAATTCTCCCATTATGATGCAGTTTTTTTTTTTTAAAAAAAAAACCCCTTTGAATTATTAGAAAATCTAGAATTAAAATTACATAGAAATTAACATAATTTCTGTGGAAACAGAGATAAGAGCAGAATATTGTTTCATTAGGAGGCTAAAAGAGACATGTAATATGTATACCCAATACACAGAAAATTACTTTAATGTAATAATCACTATAATATTTCATTTTACAAATACCATACAAACTTTTAAGTCAAATAAAAAAATATTCATTAATAAATCTTGCACTGATTGATCTCTATTTATATTTCATAATTATACTCTAAAATACTCATTTAGATTTGATGCTCTGCATTACAAGCCACGTTACCTTTAAATGTAAAACTTTAAAGCCTATTTTTTATTATTTATTATAACAAAATCAGTTCATTAATAAATATTTCTAAAGAGAGAAGGAAAAAATATTCCAGAAGGGATAAATGTTTTTAATAATGTTCTTCCAAATTAATATTTAAACAAAAAGCAAAAATAATGAGAATCTCCTTTTTAAAAATTTAGCAACTCAATAACACAAATAAAAGGTATAGTATTCACTTACTGGGGGATAATCAAAATCAGGATTACTGGCCACATCTTGAATATAATCCACTCGCCACTGGTTATCAGGATTCTCAAGTGGTACTGGAGGGGATAATGTGCTCATGGCCCCAGAAATTGTCTGAGAGAGAGAGAAAAGAAACATCTTACAGCTGTTTCTAAACAATCTACACTATTAAAATTTGTAGGTAAGCAAATGTATGTATGTGCATTTCTCATGAATCGTACAACACAGAAACTCACCGAAGGTACCAAAAGATCGGGAATGATTTAAGGAAGCCATTTTGACCATTTATATTCCGATATTGCAATTAGTTTAAAATATATTAATTAAAAACCTTAGAATGCATAATTGCTTTACACCTGTGTGTTGTTTATTCTGTCGAGCGTCATTTACATTTCAGCGAAGTTCCGACTTTTCTCATGTTTTTAAAATAACAATCTAATTGTTTCTATCAAACTCAGACAAAAAAATAATTACAGAATAGGAAAGATCATTTATTTCACCACGATACGGTATTTTTTTTTAACAAAATAATAATACTTTATATTTTTTACGTTTTTTTAAAAATGAGTCAAATTTGATGCGATTTTATGAAAATGATTTCTAAATTGCTGCATATAATTTTTTTTTCACTTAAATAAATTGATATTCCATTTTAGAACAGCTCATGCTTTGCTCTTTTAGAATCAGTTATTTAAAAAATAAAATAAAAACTTTGTAACAATTTTTCAAAAAATACTCAAAATTTTAATTAAACATTTAATAACTTTGTCATTTATAAAGATAATTGCACGAAACGTTTTTTTCATATGTAGTGCCTAATCTATACAAAAATTGAAAAAATTGCTTAAAAATTACAGATTTCAAAAAGTTTGTGTTTTTCGTCCGAGACACTTTTTACGAGAGTTTATCAATAAAGTATTTTTCTCTTACTTTTTGTTTAAAAATTGCCCTTGTTTACAATAGGTGTGTGAAACTTTGAAACTTCAAAATAAAAACTAAGCCCTCAAAAAAGAATTTCTCAAACGCACTATTCCTCTTTTTGCAGAGAGAGGAATTCACCTCAAAATTCCAAGATTTTTAGTGCTTAGTGCATGAGCTTTAAGACAAATTTCCGGAGCCATATGATATTTAAAACTGGGCTCTTTCTAATTATAATATAAACGAAACCAGTATATGTTTATAAGAAACAAATTGTTCAACTTTTTGCTACGAGTATTGTGAATATTATGTATCTTTTACACTCTGGTATAAACTTAGCACACTTGTGCAAAGCATTTCTGTTACACACAAACATTCACAATTATAATTTTGATAGGTTGTATTTTGAAAAATTTAATTAATTTTCATTCATGATACATGTTATGATACTTTCATTGTGAGTATGTGTTAATTTTGAGAAGTAGTATTCAGAAAATTAGCAAAATATTATGTGATATCCTGAAGATTTTATTGTAATTTAATTTTTAAAATAACGTGGTTGAGTTAAGTGATCCAAATAAAAAGAATAAATAAAGACTGAAGTAAACACAATTTAAATGATGAACAGATGTTTTTTCTTTGCATTTCATATTTCTGGTGATATTTTGATTTTATACTGATGTTGTGTTTATTATGATAGTTTTATGTGTTATAGTTAATATAAAAATGTAGGCATTAACACATTTTTTCATTTACATAACACTTCTTATAACAATATTTCTTAAAAGATGAAAAACATTTTACACACACGTTTAAAATAATGAACAAAACATAATTAACCCTTTCTTTATGTTGAAATAGCAGCATATTATCTTTAAAAATATAATAAAACTGATAATCTTTATTTTTTTAACATTTAAAACTACCTTTAAAAAGAATTAGACACTTCTATCATTTTAATTTGTCATGTTTTACGTTTATTTTATCAATGCACATATGGCATAACTTCCATAGAAAAAATAAAAGTTACGTTTTTATATTATATGCTTCATAAATAATTGCCAGCCTTATTTTCTGGGCCTCATAATGATACTCAGAGCATTCTCTTAAGTTACAAAAATAATTTTAATTTCAAAATATTTTTTTCAATTACATACCACTTTTAATAATATTTCTTGAACATTAAAATAATGAACAAAACATAATTAACCAGTTTTTTAATGAATTAGCTGCATATTATCTTTGAAAAATATAATAAACCTGATAATCTTTAATTAATTTAAAAATTTTTTTCATAAAGATATTTTATTATAAAGAAATTTTTAATTCAATTCCTACTTAGGTCAACAAAGAAAAAAAAATTTTTAGTTACATTTTTATTAAATAGTTACAATTAATATATATATATACATATGACAGAATTACAATAGTAAGTGACAAAGTACAAAACAATTTTCCTTTCTATATATGGTGTTGGACTATTTTTTGTTTACTATTTACTCATTAATTAAACTTAATTATTTCAATAAAATAGTATAGCAAAAAATTTTCAGAAATTAGGCTATCCTATGTGGGATTCAAACCCATAACCTTTGGATTTGAAGTTCAATGCGCTACAGGAACACAACAAACATCCTTTCTATATATGCTGTTGGACTATTATTTTGTTTACTATTTATTCATTTAATTTAATGAATTAATATTTGAAAAAAACTATTAAAATCAAGTGTCACAACCACTTCAAGTTTTAAAATATGCATTTGAACTTGAATGGATGAATAGAAAACATCTTATTAATGATTGAAAATTTGAACAATATATATACAGAGAGAGAGAGTGAATAGTAGGAATTGAAAGAGAATATTGGAAGGGCCGATTTTTTGAAGGGAAGGGAAAAATTACAAAAGTAGAGAAAGCCTGGTCAACACTGGACCATGCAGCTAGAATCAGTAATTACAAAAACTAAATTATTATTATTAATGACAAGTATAGAAATCCTTTATTGTGTGCATACAAACATAGAAGTGCTACTGTCATGAGGGAAAGATGAAATTCACAAGGGGATTAAGTTGGTAACAGCCTGTACTATGTTGGGTTATGTGGAGAGGGAAGAAACCAGTACAGTGGGGCAAAGAAGTAAAAAAAAATTTCAAAAAAGGGAATTTTAATGGCATATAAAAAAAGAAATCGTACCCACCCCTGGACATGCTGATATTGAGAAGTTATACATTTGGTAAAAGCCCGTGCAATGCTGGGCCATGCAGCTAGTCAATTTGTTTAAAATGGAAAATTCAATAACTCCCCTTTATATAACAGTAAGTGTAAGATTTTTAAATTCTGGCTTGCAAATTTTGATTTTATGTAACAATTCAAAACTATGAAAATTTAAATTTGTAGCTAATTAAATATATGTAATAATCTAATCTATTTATTAAAAAACTAATGACAAAAAGGGGGGGGGATTAGCAAAATTGATTCATATTGGTTATTATGAAAATGTAATTAAGATAATGTTTTTAAAGAACTAATTTGATATTAGTATTACATGAATTTTTTAGCCAAATAATAGTAAAATTTCTTGAAGTAGGGGTGATAACATTACAACATGATTACATTAGACAGCCCCCCCCCCATCAAAGATTTATTTAGACCAATTTCAAAATCGTGACAAAAATAAAGAGCTTACTGTTATCAAATTTGTTTCATTTCTTAATATCATTATTTTTAAGTTTGAGATATTTAAAAACTAAGAACATAAAAAACTTTAATTTAAAAAAACTGCAGAATCAATGATAAACTCATCTTTAACTCGCACTACATAGATATAAAAACATTTATCATTATCATTATAAACAAGAGCCACAGAAAACATTTTAATGAGTTAAATTTTATATATACTAAATTCACAAAATTTTAAATATTTGAAAACTTTTTATAATTGAGAATTTCAATTAAACTGAGAATACACAATACAAATTTCTTACTTTACTATTAGCAGATAAAATTTAGAGATAATAAATAATTAAAAAATTAATGTAAATAAATTATTTAATGATTTTTAACATAAAACCTTCAAATAATTCAGAATTAGCTCTAAATGATTTTTTCCCATCAAAAAGGGAATGGATGTAAGAAAATGCAAAATCAAAATTTACCAGAATTGCATCTCTTATATTTTTCTTAATATCTTCTATCTTTTGTTTTCGTTCTCTGTAAAGAAAACAGAAAAAAATGTACTTAAAAATAAAACAAACTTAATTGATTAGCGTATTAAGAAACATCAAATAAGAGCTTAGAATTTTAAACATAACTGAATCAAAATTTATTTCTATCACATTCGAATTTATAGCTGGAATGCAAAATAAATGCTAGAAAAATGCCATGCTTTTGACAAACATATAATTGACATACAACAATAAAAACTCTTTACCTAAAGAAAATTCTGTTTTTTTAAAAATTTGATCCTTAATGATTCAACGTTTTTCTCTTTAAAAATAACAAAATGTACATATTTATAGAGGTAAGCAATCCTAAAAAATAACACTACCTCACTAGAAACAAGTGATACATTAATGCAAATTTCACACATATGATAAAAGCATGAATTTTTCATATATTTTATAGACTCTTTAAATAAAACCCTAATAGAGAAATCAATGGTGGTGCTTCAATTTAATTAGCAAATTCCATTTTACAGTAAAAAAAGTATACAGGGTTTTGGTATATAGTTCATCAGTTTTTCATAAACTCAGATTCATTTTTAAGTTGATAAATCAATCTAGTGATTAAAAATAAATCTATCTTTTTTGCAAAATTTGTAAGAAGTTAAGATTTTATTAAAGTAACTTTGGCGTAATAAATGTATCAAACAAATGTTTTAGAAAAATCTTTTCAAGTTATATACAGTTTTGCAGTAAATTAGAAAAGAATTTTAAATTTAATGTCTGAAAAAAAAATGTTATTTGAAAATGTGCAATTAGTTAACAAATCTCTTATATAATTATATTTTTGTGTATATGTAGGTATCTCTTGAATAAGCTGGTTACTTCTTTGTGTGTTATTCAAAACTCGAGATCCATACAAATGTGAGCATTGGGTTTTACAGATTAATTAAAACATTGAAATATGAACATAATTTTTTCTACTGTACCTTTAGTTGCAAAATTTTAGATAATATAAAAATACCACAAAATTCATCCAATTTAGAAATGAAATTTAAAAGTGCAAGAGGTAAAATTTTACTAACGAAATGATTTTTTTAATTATTCTTGTTCACTCATTGTCAATCTTCAAAGATTAATTTGTTTTTCCTTGAATAGGTGATGCAGCTTTATCAATGAAAATTTTTTGATCATAGTTGCCATCTAAGATAAGAATTCTTTTCCTTTGGTGACCTCATCATTAGAAGCATCTTCAAAGCTGATGTTTGGAAGATGGACCTCTTTTATTTTCCAAGGTGTTTAAAATTTTAAAGTTTTGTGGAAAAGTTCCTTTGTGCAACAGTGATGCATCAATCTCCATAAAATAAAGCTCTAATTTCATTGATAAATCCAAATCTTACTTAAAATTAGTTACAGTAATATTGGAAGAAGAATCTTCAGGATAATTTTCTGCCTCTTCATCTTCCTGAGGATCCATTAATTATTTTTATAAGTCAGCCCCAGTCAATGCAGGTTCTTGAAACAATTCCTCCATAGTCTTCGCAATATTCAAATTGTGAAATCCCTCTCTGTCTGTCTTATGAGCAATATCAAGAATTTGATTGCTTAGTTTCCCTAGTTGGATCAAAATTATCTTTTTGGACTCTGAGCGAGCACCATTAATTGAGGATTTTATTTTGCTAATAGCAGAGGATATCTTTGCTACACCCATTCCAAAATATATCAATCTATTCAATTTGATATTGTAGAGCAAGCATGCCAAACCTACAGCCCAATTGAAAATTTTAACTGTCTATATTATAGTAGACATTTGGAATACGGATAGATGAAATGAAAAAAATCGTGTTTTGACCCACTACCACCTCTCCCTATGCAATTTTTTCCAAAATAATCCCCCCCCCCCTTCATTTGACTTCTAAGCAATAAAAAAATAATAAACTTTTGACCATTGGGCACAAAAAATTTTTTTATATTGATTGATACATAAACAGTGCAATAATTACACTGTGGTTCTTTTTTGCTTACAATGACTTTTTTTTTTGCTTGAAGATGAAAATAGACAGTTTCAGAGCAAATGGGAAAATTTGTACTTTTTTATTCATGTAAAAGACAAAGCTGTATGCTGTATATTTGTTGTCATTCAATTTCTACTGTAAAATCATGCAACCTAAAAAGACACTTTAAACAAAAACATGGAGAAATTGATAAACTTACTGGTGGCAAACAGAAAAAGCTAAGTTACAATCTATGAAGAGCGATTTGATATCTCAACAGTACATATTTCAAAAGCAAACTGCCTAATCAAATAATATAGTCAGTACTAGATTTCAAATATCCAACATTATTGCTAAAAATGTGAAGCCTTTGAAAGACAGTAACTAAATCAAAGACTTTCTAATTGCCACAGTTGAAGAAATCTGAATCTCTTTACTCAAATTAGTCTGTCACATCAAACTGTAGAAAGATGAAGAGAAAACATTTCGAGTGAGATTTGTGCATCACTAAACACAATTACAACAAGCTTCATATATTTTTCACTGGGTTTGGATGAAATGTCAGATGTAAATGATGCTGCTCAACTTGCTATTTTTATTAGAGGTGTTGATAGTCAAATGAATATTACTGAAGAATTAATCAAATTTTAAGTTTGAAAGTACTACCACCAAAACAGATATTAAGCATGTTGTCATAAATTGCGCACAAAGTCCTCAGATTGATTTGAAAAATCTTGTAGGCATTGCAACAGATGGAGCCCCTTCAATGGCTGGGAAAAAAACTCGTGCTATTACATTAATTTTTGATTACAGAAAAAGCTTTTGAAAATGGCTCAAATGATTTTGAAATGTTGGTCATTTTTTTGCACTTTGAGAATCTAAGTGTACTAGTATTGAATATGTCTCATGTGATGAAAGTTGTTTCATAATTAATTCAATTAAAAACAATCATCGAAACATCGTCAATTTCAAGAATATCTTAGGGAACTGGAATCTGAATAGTGATCTAATTTACTGCACCAAAATTCAGGTGGTAAGTCGCGGAAACTGCTTATTGCAATTTTAGAAATCAAGGGAAGAAATTGAAACTTTCACGAACAATGGCTTCTAACTTTATGTTTTCTAATAGATAAAACAATGAAACTGAATGAGAAAAGCTAGAGGTTACAAGGTGAAAATAAGTTGATTACCAATTGTAATCAAGATATAAAAGCTTTTGTATCAAAGCTTCAGCTTTATGAAAATCAATTGCGGTCAAACAGTTAGATTCATTTCCCATATTGTTTAAATGACTAAAAAAACTTCTTTAAATATTCTACGGAAATCGGAAAATTATTTGAAAAATTCAACACCAGATTCCCCTACATACAAAAGTTTGAGGAAATTTTTACAATATTTTTAGCTCCATTTAATGTAGGGGTGGAATCAGCGCCTCCAAATTTACAAATGGAGATAGTAGAATTACAATCAAGCATTCAGTTAAAAGCTTGAGCGAAGGGAATAAGTTTGAATATTATCAAAAATATATCCTCTAAGATAAGTTTCCAAATTTAAAATGATTGGCTATGCGCATTATATCTACTTATCACTGCGAGTCATTTCTTTCCAAACTAAAACCTGGTAAAAAAAGTATCACAGCAGGTTGCTTGATGAAAACAAGACAAATCAACTACGATGCACGTCAGCTAAATTACCCATTCATATAAAAAAATTGCAAGTAAAATACAAAAACGTATCACATTAAATGTAAGGTAATAAAATATTTTGAATGCCGTATGATAATAAAATATTTTGAATGATTTGTTTTATTTTGATATGTGCGGCTCACCTCAGTTTAATTATTTTTTACTAAGCGTACAAACCAATTTGGGTTGGGCACCCCTGTTGTAGAGCAACTTGCTAAGACATTCTTCTTTATTTTTCTCTAGTATTTCTTAATCATACAAATAGATACTTCTTTCAAATTTAATGATTTGGCTAAGTTGTTATTTTCACTCTTTCATTTAGCTAATCCACAAATTTCTATTTTTCTTTTGAAGTGCAACAACATGTCTTTTTTCAAAGTAATTTTTTTTCAACCCTAAGAAGCAAGAAAAAAAATTTCCTTATAATTCTTTACCAATTATAAGTTAAATATTTTGATAGGGTCAGCAATCTGCTTGAATTAAATATATGATATGAGTATAGTACATAGGAGAATTAACTCCAGCATTGTTAATACCAGAAGCGTAGCTACCGCCGTATCAATGATATGGGGCCCCTATGCTACAGGGCCCCAAAATGTGTATCTATAGACCCATGAACAGGGTTCTCATATCTAAAAAGTGCCCTGAAGGAGTTTAGATACAGAGCCCCCTCAGAACTAGCTACACCATAGGTTAATACATACTAAGACACACACATAGACAGTTTTCCTTCTAAAGGCCTTATCACACGTAAACGTTTGGTGCAATTTTTGTTCCAATTCGTGCAATTTTTACTCCGTTGCCATAGCAATGGCTTCCGAACAACTTTTTGCCAGTAAGCTGAGAAAGTTGCTCTAAATGAAAGTTGCTTGAAATTCCAGCCAATGGGATTCTTCGGTGCCCTACGTTATGAACAAGATGGCGGTAACGGTGGTAGTTTCGCATCAGATATGGCGTATAATATTTTAATGGTGTACAATATTTTAACAGCGTATAATATTTTAAACAGAATGATACTCCATTTCTGTTTACCCCCATAAACAAAAGCTCCAGCGAAATAAAAAATAATATTGGATGGTCGTTTTCGAAGCAGAAAAATCAGCGAGTAATGTTTCAATGTGGAGAAAGAGAGTGGCTGACATCAGAGCATGTCGTTTTGTTTACGGTAACCCTTCCCCCTCAAATTCGTCGAAAAGTTGGGTGAAAAAATTGCACGGAAACTTTACGTGTGATACCGCCTTAAGCTGACAACAAGTACATGTATATATGTACTGTGTGATGGAGTTAATTTTAAACAGCAATATTCATGACTTCACGTAATTCAAATTCCATTTTATTCAAAGGTTGCTATAATTTTTAAATGAGCTATTTGTTACTTTGTGCAATTCAAGTGCTGTGCTATTAAAAGGATGCCTGTATTAGCACATCAATCTAGCAGTTATTCCTATGCTTAATATTAAACATAAATAAAAATCTCATAGAATTTTTTAAAAGATAGTTTGTTGACAAAAGATAAAAATTGGCCCTTTTATAACAATTATAAATGCTCAACACACACAAAAAAATTAATTATGGAAAGTTTTTATAATTAATCAATCATTTAATACATTTTTCCTATCCTTGGGCCAATTTTTCCCAAACAAATCACAGTAAATGTGTCAGGAAGATTAATATGGAACAACCAAAGATAACAGAAAGATTTATTTTAAGTAAGAAACAAGTTTTTATACATAAAACCCCATTGAAATATCCTCCCTACAGATCTTAGTTTTAAAAAGTCAATATTTTGATACACAAAAAAATTTCAAAACTTTAAAATTGATATTAGCAAATAAAACCAAATCTAACATAAATAAAAAAAGTTAACACTAACATAATTTTTTAACTCTTTTGTAAAATCTTTAGGATTAATTGTGAAAAAAAATCACAATGATTGAAATGATTTAGGATCAATTAAATCATTTCAAATTCCAATCACATTTACCACCATCTATTTACATATCTATGAGCTTTTTTTTAATGCAAGAGAAAAATTAAGGTATTCAATAAATTTTATAGAACTCTAGTTTACAATTAGTATAAAAAAATTCAATAAAATAAATCCCACAATTTTACACAAAATTCTCCAAGCTCTGATAAAATAGTATTTTACACAGTATAATTCTTCTTTTCAAGAAAAAATATATTTACAACTATACATACTCTTCACTAAAGCCATTCACATGCAATATCCTCATCTGTTTGACAATTGTGCTTTTTCCAGACTCTCCAGCACCTGTTCATCAGAATTCAAATAAAATAAATTACATTCAGATAATAAAAAGGAAATAATACATAAAATAGACAGCATCTATCTCTGGATCCAAATACAAGGTATCCTATAATTCATTTAACTTTTTCAAATAAATAAAAAAAAACCAATAAAATCGTAAATTTATCACAAAATAAATGACAAAAGAAGGGATTATGATGGCTACTTAATGATCCAGTTGAAATATTTATTACCCATATAAACCCACATTCTTAAAAGCAGCCAAGTATGAAGATGACATCCAACAGTATCATTATTAATGATAAAAGTCATATTGATACATATTTAAATATATAAATTATCCAGTCTTTCATTTCTTTAAATTCCCACAAAGACTCTTGTAGGCCATATTTGATTAAGCTGTGCCAAACATTGATTAATTAACTAATAAACATGCTTAACTAAAACAACTTAATTTAATTCTAACTTAAAAAGTATATATTTTTTTTTATCTAAATGCAAATGGAAGGAAAATATAAATATTGATTGATATAAGGAGGGTAAGAAATAAGAAAAAATTGCTAAATCACTTAATGGAGGCATTTAAGAAAATAAATATTACATTAGAACTTGAAAAGTGAGGAAGAATAAAATAATTAATACAGATATATATATATATTCCCCTTCAGTTCCATGCCAAAATTGTGGAGGTGGAGATAGGTGGTGTCGCCATCCATCGTTAAGAAGTCCAACCTGTCTCACAGGCAATGACAACTTTCATTCCTTCCCTGCGGGAAGGACACGACAACAACAACTGCATATGAAAGAATCAACTGAATAACCTCTAGAAAATTTCAAAAGTTTAAAATTTGAATTTAAGGCAATTATAATACTGTTTTTGAAAAAAAAACACTACTCATTTCTTCTTCAATCACTATAATATAAATACAAAAACTATTTGAATAAGAATAATAAAGAAGCGTGCAATATAATAATATAATAAAGAAGCGTGCAATATGAAAGGAAAATTTCTTTGCTGGAATGAAAGAAGCAAAGCTTTATTTATTTTACATCTAAAATGCATAATTTTAACAAAACTAATAAGAACAAAAAAATGTTCATTTCCACTAAATTTAAAAAAGAGAGAGAAAAGGAAAACTAAAAAGGTTAACAAATTCCCTTGAACATTTATTCAAAAAAAAATAATAATTTAATAATACAAATTGAAAATTACAATTTATTCTTTAAATCTTAAGATTTCAAATCTTAAATTAGTACTGTGAGGCTGATTGAGAGGATTTATAAAAATCATACTTAGCTAATTATTATTATCATATTATACAAGATCAATTATCTTAATTTGGTAAGTGTCATTTATTTCATGAAAAAACGAATTATGAAAAATTATGCAAAACTAATACAGCACTTTTACCAATATTTTTGCTTAGATATTTATACCATGTATGTATTATGAACAATTTTGTAAAAATAATCTTCACACTTGATAAACTATTTTTCACATACAAGCAATACTAAAATTTTCACTAATCAAGGCTAACGTTTTTATCAAATGGAAACATAAAAATACCCCCTTTTAAAAATACATCCAATATTTTTTAAGAGTCAAGTTATATGAAATTGGGATCAACATTATTTAATGACGCTGTCTTTTTAAAACAAATTGATTTTTATTCAAACAAGTCTAATCAAGTCTAATTACATTTTTATACTTGGATTTATGAAATCTTATGATATTTTACCTATAATTTCTACCAAACAAACACAAGTTTCATGTGAAGTCCTGCAATTGTGTAAAATTACATATGTACACATATCAATTTTCATATATTGTCTTGCCAAAAAAAAAGGGTAAAATTTTGAAATATTAGAGAAAAGCATATTTTCAAAGTAAATTGAATCACTATAATATCTTTAATGAACATTTTAATTTTTTTTGCAGCCAAACTTAATTTTGAAATTTATTTTTTAGTCACAGAAAGCTAGACTGAGAATTTCAAAATAAGACAAGGTTGTCATTACTTTAAAATACTTGATTGCACAATAACCGAAAAAGGGATTGCAAATGAGCCAACTAATAAATTTCTAGCAATGTATAATAAGATTAATATTGTATAATATTATTAAGATATTAAATTCAAAATAATCTATAACAGTGGTTCTTAAACATAGATCTGTGGATCCCTGGGGCTGCACAGCTTTTCTAAGGGGTCCAAGAAGATCTCTTATCTAATAAGATTTCCCTCTTTTATAGACTGAAAGGTTTCATGGAAAAAATAGAGAGATGCAGCATCCTAGACTAGATCACCCAGTAAAAATATTTACTAGAACATGTATTTCAATCAAGAATATTAATTGTTTTTTTTATTTTTGCAATTACATATCCATTGTTAAAACATGCATAATTTTTTCAAAAATGTATAGTTGAAACACAAGAGCAAAGAATAAGAATTGAATTTACATAGTGTACCAATACGATAATGATTGCATCCATCTCAATTTCCTTACGGAATTATGTCTGTATTATTTACTTATTTGTGCCTACATTTATTTATTTTGAACTTTATAATATTTATTATTATTATTATTTTATAATATTTTTTACATGCATATATAATTAGATGGTTACTGTCTTCTTAAAGAAAAAAAAAGTGTTAAAAGTCTGTATAAATAGAGGAAGTCTCCGGACTATTGAGAAACCTCTAAATTACTCAGCCATTTGCTGGGAGTCAGGGAGGTGTGTTCAAAATTTTGGGGGTCTGCAATGTAAGGCCGATACATAAAAGGGGGCTGCAGTGATTTAAAGTTTAAGAACAGCAGATCTATAATCATAATACATTATTTAACATCATAATTTTAATAAAAAAAGCATTCAATTTTATAAAATGCATTTTTATTTTAATAAATAAAACTTTAAATCAAGGGTTTCACTCATGGCATACATTTTTCATACAATTTGACATAAAAACCAAAACATTCTTAACATACTGATGGGCAAAACAAGCTACACATTTAAAAAAGTAAACCAAGTTTCTTCCTAAAATCTGCTAAGAATGAATATATTTTTTAAAATTTTCTTATAATATAAAAATTTCGAAGGAGAGGGAGAATTAATTTTCACAGTTACAAATGTCCAAATGAAGACATTTCCTCCTATTTCTAACCAACTATATACACTTCAAAGTTTAAAATTTCTTGCATATATAATCTATATATGTAATGTTATGGACAAACTTTTTTTTTCTCCCAAATTTTTTGAAAGCAGCAATTTCTGTTTCAATAATAAATTATTAGAGATAAAATGTTATAAATTTTCAATGTTGATTAATTATTCTTTTTAAAATGAAGTAATAGAAGCAAAAGAGCTATTGTTAAAAGACCATAACTTTAAAACATGTCAGGTGATAAGGACTACACCCCACACAGACAGAAACTGCAAACCTTGTAGTACAAATATTACAGCTTTAATATAAATACTAAAGAAATATGCGCTTTAAAGAAAAATTTTAAAGCCTTTATTTCAAAGTAACTAGATGATTATATTTGCACTAAATTCAATTTCTCTGAAGCAAAAAATATTTACAGACTTTTTACACTTTTTTTTGTTTGTTTATTTTTAAAATAAAAGTAGCAAGACAAGACACAAGTACATTTTTATATAAAAATACATTTTATTAATTATCTTTTAAATTAACTAATAATTGATGACATCAAAATAAAAATTACTACATTTTTATATAACATACATTCTGGATAAATTATATGCACAAACTAGATACTGCTTTTTAAATGTAGAAACATCTTCAATAATTTAATGCTTATCAATATATTATTCTGGTCATCTATTTGAACAATTGAATCTTCAATTATAGGAGAGGATAAAAAAACTCTTGTACTTGTCTTTTTATTACTTCCAATTCAATTGTCAGCAAAAATCAAAATTCATTTAGAAATAGTATTTTCCGCATTAACCTGTCTTTTTTTCTTAAGCATAAATTTTGATTCAAATAAATACACATTCAAAATTAGACAAGGATTCAGAAATCAAATTTCAAAGAAATTAAATAAATACAATTAAAAAGCTTAACACATTTTCTTCATAACTACTCAATTAGATGTACAAAACAATATAATACATTATGTATATTGTTCAAAATAATGAAAATTATCATTCTCTTCATTTGTGCAAACAAAGCTAAATACTGCTTTGTGATACAATGAAGCTGAATAAAAATTAAAACATGAATAAACACAGACTTAAAACAACATAAAATTAACTTGTTCTTTTGATTTTAAGCAAAACATGTAATAAAGTTATCAACAAATATTAAAAATATTTGAATTTTGGTACAGTATTTACTTCCCTCTTTCTTGAACTTAAAATAAATTTTAAAAGTATATATTTATATCCCATATTAATTAAAATTTGGTACTTGTGTATTATCTCAATAATCGTCAAGTTTATTAATATAACTCATTAAGTTGGCAACCCCAATTTCCTATGTGTCGTATGCACTGAACTGGCAACAAGGTGCTTCATTTCATATAATGTTGCTAATAGGTTGTGATAACACGTAAGTACCTAAATTTTTTAAACTCCTATTTATTTAGATCAATGATTCTCAAAGAAGTCTATATTGACCCCTAGGGTTCAATGACGACTTGCAAGGGATCCATGTCAGCAGAAAAATAATTTAGGGGTCTATGAGGGATAAATAGGGGTCTATGAGAGTGGCTCTCATTAAACCAAATCAAGATCTTAATTTTAAAAGAAAATTTAATCAAGGGGAAATCAGAATTACTTATTTAACACATATATTAACTAAATTTAATGAGGATAATTTACACTTACAGCATACATTTTATAAAAACAAGGACCATCATTTCAGCGTTTGCCAGAATTAAGCTAAAGGAATATAATATTGGATATTGTGAGTTTTTTAATTCATCACAGATAATCTGCCTGAAAAATGACATTTTAACCTAGGTTCAACATTTAAATGCCCTTTATTCAGAATTTGAAACTAGATTTGAGAATGCTTTAACTATGGTGATACCACAGTAGGTAATGAATTTATATGGTCACATAAAAAAAAAATCAGACTACAAGAAGAACTAAGACAGGTACTTATTAAGATCTTGACATAAAGTTTAGAAAGGGATGTCGGCAATTTTGGCTTTAAAAAAGATATATCTGCAATTTATACTGAGTTATGGAATATCTTGGAAGTTTTTAATTGCTTTTCCTAGTGAGATTGAGTTTCATTATGGTTTCAAAACTCTAAAACAAAAAAAGGAAAAAAAGACTGGAAACCACTAACTGAGGAGTTTAAGGGTTAAATCTGATTAGATCAATGCCAAATGTTAAAAATTTGTTATTCAAACACCAGTTTCATCCCTCCCATTACAAACATTTGTTGCTCAATTATTTTATGTAACAGTTATTTTATATATTAATTTAATTTACTAATCTGTACTTCTAAAATTTCAACACTATACTTCACCAAGTTAGTAATTTAAATCTTTTAAAATAAATAGCTTTATAACAATTGTGAAAAAGACATTTAAGTTGAAAAAATGGCAAAAATTCAATGTTAGCTAAGTAGGGGTCTACCCAAAACTAAGAAACATGGCAAGGGGACTAAGTTTGAGAACTTCTGGTTTAGATTTATAAAATTATATCAAATTCATAACCCCTCACAAGATATTTCCAAAAAAAGAGCACATTAAAATATATCATCCAGATTATCTTTAACCTATTTATTCATAATTATTTTGCAAAAATTACAAGTTTAGTTTTATAAAATATAATCAGTGGCACACGCATGAATTTTTTTTGGGGGGGAGGGGTCCACCATTCTTATATCATGCTCCAATACACCGCCCAACATATTCTTTTGATTGTTGATTTTTTTAAGAACAAAAAACAGTAAAAAAATCATTAATAGCAAATAATTAACCCATTTATGCCTACTGTTCTATTTTTGGAACAGCAGTCAAGTGAAGATTCTTTTTGGCCAAGGAATTTTGGCCTGGGTTTCTTATCCCAGGAAATCATAAGATTTCTGTACTTTTTCTATTACCGGGAATTATACTTCGTTCCGGGAGTTGAAAAGATTAGATTTAGAATTTAAAAGTGATGTAGGGATCAGATGCTTCGTTTCATATCCCTTATGCAGAAAAAAAATTCTAAAACTAACATAAATGAAACTATAAAAAAGATTAGAAATGCACAGTAAAATTATTCAAAAAATCACCTCTCAAGAATGATATTTTACAAAAATATGTTAAAGAGTTCGGCTGTGAAAAGATGGTTTGTTTGGATACCAAAACACGCTGGAATAATTTGTTGGCAATGCTTGAAAGATTTTTAGAAATAAAGTCAGTAATTTTAAAAGCGTTGACATTAAAGAAGAACAAATGATGGCCAATGTAGAGTTTGAATGTAACAAGCTTAAAAAGCCAGTAAAAATTGGGTTAGAAAAATTATGCAGTCTAAATGCAACTTTGCTAACTGCAGAAGGTGTATTTTCTTTGGTTATTCGAGAATTGAAGAAACAAAATTCACAGAACTTGCGAAAAATATGAAATATTCTCTAATCCACAGAATTAATGACAGAGGCAACATTAATTTAATAAGATTAATGCAACACCTGAATTTAGGGAGAAAATATGAAGCAGCTGCAGTTACTGTCGATATTTTGAAATTGCCAGGTAAAAATTGTTTGTTTAGACAAGCCCAAATGATAGGGAAAAGGCTGTTCTGCAAAGAAGAGGAATCAATATCAAACTCTTCGCACTCAGAAGAAGAGAGCATGGAGGTTTTTGAAAGACATTGACTCTGACGGACAAAAAATCAGAGAGAAAGCACACACCCCCACACAAAATTTACTCTAAAACAAAAGTTTTATATCGTTCAACCAAAAAAAAGAACTAGTTTCAACAAAATCATGAAACAAGAGATGCAGTTGTTCAACTCTACTGAAAATCCATCACCAAACATTATAAAACTATGTGAGGCTTTAAAAACAATTCCTCCAATGTCAGTTGAAGCCGAGAGAGCAATTTCTGCTGCCGGATTGTTCGTCAGAACTAGGATGAGTGGTAAAAGTATAAATTGCTTATCCTTTCAGAAATCCTATTTTAAAAATGAATAATCAATTTATTATACATTTTTTGTATTTTTAGCTCATTATATAAGTATTAATTTTGTAATTGATATATATCCTTATCTTAAACAATTGTTATTGATTTTATTTAAAAATAACTTGTTTTTAAATTTTTGATGTATTCTTCGGAATCCCGGAAACAACAATTACATTCCCGGGAATGGAAAAACCCAGGAAATCAGAAACCCTAGGTGCATAGCAGTTTTGCTTAAAACATTCAGTAAGTCATTTCTGCAGATATTTGCCTGCAAGTTGGTTGTGAAAGTTGACTTGTATTTTCCTGAAGGTTTTTGAAAATCATCTATAAACAGGTAAATATAACTGTGTTACATTATACTCTACAGTTGTAATTTTTTTTTTTTCTGTTTCTACTCTGAAAGTTACTCTTTCATGCTGCAACAAGAAAATACAAGAATTATTATTTTTAGTTATAGGCTAACAATATCCAGTGTTCCATTTTTGGAACACTAGGCTAAACAACTACCACAAGAACTTATATACTTTCTCTTCATATTTTTTTTTTAGTTGAACTTAATTTTCAAGTTAGAAGATGTCTTAAAAACTTCACATGAGCTAACTGACTTGTTAAAAACTGATGACAACATAATAGCAAGTTCTAGAGTTACACAAATATGTACTTGACAAGTTTGTTAAATTACGACAAAATGAATGATGTATGAAGTTTATTCCAAACTTAACTTATTTCAGCATTGTTGAATCCCTGGTTCCTTACTTTGGACGACATGGATGCAAACAATTTTATAAGAGAGAAGCCTATTTGTTTTGGTTACAAGTTTTGGTGTGGAGCAACACAGCTAGGTTACATTTGTTGGTTTTAACCATAGCAGAGTAAAAACCTGACAGCAAAATATGAGGAGTGCTTCTGTTGTCCTACAGTTTGTTGAAGCAGAGGTGAATAACATTTTGTGTTTGACAACTTTTTCACAAATATTACTCTGCTTGATAAACCCAGCTCAATGGCAACAGGAACCATGAGAAAAGGTCTCATTGACAAACCACCATTGGAAACAGATGTTGTTCTTAAGAAAAAGAAAAGAGGCTCATTTGATTATCGAATTGATGGCAAAGGCAATATTGTCAGCAGGTGGCATGACAACAGTGTTGTGACTGTTGCATCATCCGGTGCTGGTGTGAACCCACTACCTGAAGTCAATCGTTATTCTCAAGCACAGAAAAAGAAAATTCAAGTCTAGCAGCCGAACATGATAAAAGTATACACATTTAGTTTACAGGAGGTGTGGATCGAGCTGATGAAAATATTGACAAGTATCGAGCAGCAATCCATGGCAAGAAATGGTATTCAAGACCACTGTTGTCTTGAATTGGTCTTGCAAAATGCTTGGAAATTACACAAAACTTACGAAACAAAACCAATGGATCTTTTGGAGTTTCGCCTTGTGTAGCATGCCATTACCTAGAGATTTACGAAAATCCTTCTGAACCTGGCTGGAAAGCAAAACCAAGTGGGAAACGTAACAATGATTCATGCTATGGTGGTATGAATCATGCAATCACTGAGCAAGGCAAGCAAATTCGTTGCTTTTTATACATAGGATTATAATCAAAAAATAAACAAGGGCGATGGGGGGGGGGGTCCAGACCTGGGACCCTACCCCTCTTGTGTGCACCAATGAATAAAATTTATGTATTTACTAAAAAAATTTCAATGATTTAAAATATTTTTAAGATTTTGTTTCCAGAAAAAAATATTATCATTTATATGATTATATTAAATTAAAGATGTTCATTAATGCATTTTTAAGTAAATGAAAATACATTTTTAAAGCATTTCATAAGGGGGGGGGATGTAATAGAAATTAACATACACAAAACAACATACCTTATTATGATTTGAGCAATAACTAAATAACATAAAAATTTCATTATTTTTTTAAAAAATTAATACTACACCAATATTTAAATTAATACAGCTGTATGAAGTAATATGAATCAACAGTATGTTATTCCTTAAGGTTAACTTCTATAACAGCACATCTTGCCAATTTCCAATGAAATTCTTATCATGGCAACTACACATAAAAACAATTATAAAAAATGACTATTATTTTCCTTAAAACATGTTTGAACTGTTCGATTTCCTTAATCTTGCATGAAAATGAGACAAAAAATACTTATATGTAAATACCTAATATCTTATTAAAAATGCCATAGGCCGCAGTAGCCAAGTGGTCAAGGTATCGGATATTAGCAAATAAATCATGTGATTTATGTTAACAAATTTATGTGATTTATGTGTTAGCAAATCATTTATCTTAGCAAATAAATCATGTGATGCGTTCGAACCCGGTACCACTAAAGACCCGCCGTGTAGGGGAGCAATGCACGCTAAATCTGTCAAAAGCTCAAACCTCCTCCCATTGGTGTGGTAGTTAGGAGAGGGGGGTGTCAGCTCAGGTGTCATCCTCATTACTTGACCATGGTTCAAAATTACGAGGTCCGTCGCCAAAAGCCCTTGTGTAGCTGAAAAATGCGACGTTAATATTCACACACTAAAAATGCCATTCAGAGAGTTGTAAAATTCAGTTTCCGGAAAGAAAGATGGAATTTAAAAGTAGCTATTCCGATGAAACTTTACTAGTGGGTAGGTACTTTATTTTGACATACTTTTTAGGTTTAAAGGGGCAATCTTAGCTCAATTCAACTTGGTAATAGAGAGAATCTGTTAAGGAAGGAAAAAAAATATTTAAAATATCTAGTACTGAGCCAAAAGCTTAGCAAATAAGTCAGAAATATGATTACGAGTTAAAAAAGTACAAGGTATGAAATTTAGTTAGCTGTTCATCAAAAAAGGTAATTTATTCAAATTTAAAGACAATAGAAAGGGGTTTTTTTCCTCCCAAAATAGGTATACTTGAAGTGTTTTTTCCTCATTTTTTAACGTACTTAAAACTAGAAAAATTGAAAATATCTTCAATAATAAGTTTTAATACAATGACGAGAAGCTGTATATTGAATCAAATAAATTAAAATTAATTTTTTTTGTTTAAAAGAAAAATTAAAATGTTTCAAAGGACAACATCCTCTCATTGTAATTAGCAGCAGTTTTCAGTATATTGAGATGAATATAATTAAAGAATTATTACCTTACTAGGAGAGAATTTAATATTTTTCCCAGCAGAGAGATATGATTAGAATGTTTCACTATTTTTTTCATTCAGAATACATTTTACATCAATGCATATGTTTAGCAATAACAAATGTCCATCTAAAGAAAAAATACCATGGAATTTTAAATTAAAATGATCAATATAGATGCTTATATATGTAAGATGGGATAAAAGTCTCTGTTTTTACTCCATTTATCTAAAACTTCACCAATCAATCAGTAAGTCAATTTATGTTTCTTATTAGACTAATTTCAATAAAACTTTTGACATACTGCCTTGAAACAAATTAACTGTTCTGATATATTTAAGAAACACAAACTAGTTATAAAAAATATACAGATGAAACTTGTCAAATTTAAAAGAATTTAAAAATAACTTCAATATATATACAAATAATCAATAGCAACAATAATAACATATACTAATTAGCTATAATTCTAAATAAGCCAAGCACAAATAGAAGTATAACCAGACAGTATAGGTAAGAATAAGTAGCCACAGAGTAACACAAAAGAGAAACTAAAAATGCATGTTTAAACATTGTTCTGAGGTCAAAGCAATGATTAATCCTGCATTTGCAATTTCAATAAATTTTTTGTTGGTGCCATAATTAAATTAGAAATCGTCCTCAGGATGATTATCAAACATATTGCTAGAACATGCAAAATCTTTGTTGAGTACCTCTACCACGCAGATAATTTTTGGTGATAAATTACTGATATGGGATTAAAATGTAAGAACCAAAAAAATTATACAGCATCACGATTCTTTACAAATATTCGTTTGATATGAGGGGAAAAAAGATATTTAAACTTTCATTTTCTTTATTCATTTATTTCAAACTTTCACATATTTTTTGGATTAAAAATCCAAATTTTATATCATAAATATACAAACCATCAAATAACTTGTTTGGAAACATACATTTCAGTTTGAATTAAATGATTTCTTCCTATATACGTGCTCAATGATTCTTTTTTTTTTTTATAATTTAAGAATTTTGAAATACAATTGTTAAAGGACTGCACTAAAATAAGCTGATCAAATAAATTTAAATCAATATTGTGTGATATATTTTTTAAATCAAAAGTGTGTTCTGAGTTTGAGTTTTAAAAAACACTCACAATTACCTTTTATACAAATAATGATTCTCAAGATATATCTGCCAACAGTAATCAATGAAAATCAACAATCTTCTTATCCTTATGGATTGGTTTGACTCTTTAAAATTAACTTTTGCTATCTTTCCCAGATTTTAATTTTGAATTTTCAAATTTTATGCATTCCATTAATGTTTAATACCTTTGGGGGGGGGGGGGTCAAAGATATTTTTTAAATCGTCAAAGTGACAGGTCTATCTGTCAGTGTCAAATCAACCATAATTAACAAGCATTGAAATGGATATTAAAATCAATTTTTTAAAAAATAGTCTTTTTAAAGAATGGTCAAAAGATAGCATTAATGAACTGAAATGCAAAATCAATGATGTCATCATTAAGTGGTAGCTATTGTTGCTCTTCTCCACCTAGTCTTTTACATGTGATGAGTATCACATGAAATATGTGACTAATCATTACAGCAGATTACTGTTGCATTTATCACAGGATACATAGAAAAGTTGATTACTTACAAATTCAAACATAGGCTGTGAATCAGGTCCAAAGTTTATTGTATGGTAGAAATGCTTTGCTATTTCTATAGTGGAATATGATACGGCAAATTGTAAATGTGGTCTAACTGAAGAGATCAAAATGGTTTTACAAGAGCTCAGTGATCAATTTGAATAAATTATTCAAGATTTTTTAAGAGAAAGCTATTGTTAGAACAGTTTGGGGGAAAAAGCCATTCTTCCAGAATTTCATTGACTGAAAATCATTGTTATGTTTGTTTAAACTTTAAAAGGATGAGACCCTTGCATCATACGTGCCAAAAAGAAATAAAAGTGTGCATAATGATGAAAAAGTTCAACAAGAGAAGGAAAAGAAACCAGACATAATTTTGTTTTATAATCAAATTAAAGGTGGAGTTGATACTACGGATAAAATAGCAGCCACTTATACATGCAAAAAAAGGAGAATCAAAGTATTTATTTTATAATACAACTGATCTAACTGAAACATTTGTTATTGTTTTTATGCATATCAATCCATGGTACAATTAATGCATCATTTTCAAAAGGAACTTTGAAAAAATCTTACAGGAAATCACAAAAATGATACGAAGAAAAGAACATATTAGTAACAATACACAAGAAGTTACTAGCTAAAAAAAGGTGTAAAGAATACAGTACTAAGAAAGATAAGAAACTCAGACCAGATGTGCAGTATGCCAGGGTTTTCTGCATCAGGAACAGGTAAGTATTTTAAATCTTGTTTAAAATATAAAAAACATTGTCAATACTACTGTAATTACAATGTGCAAGTAAAAATTGTAAATAAAACCCAATAATTATTTAATATTTTTAAAACATTCTACACAATTAAGAAAAAGGGAGGGGTTGAAACAATTAAAAAAAGGGAGAGGAATATGAATAAACTAAAATATGCTCATTATAATAGTAATTACAAATAATATATACAATGAATTATACAAAAATATTCCATAAGTCTTATTAAATATTTTTAAAAAAGTGGGTCGATCAAACCTGCACAGGGGTAGGAAGGTTAAAATTACTTCATTCATAAAGCTTAATTTGGTACTTTTCCATTAGTTGTGTGCAAGTAACATATTGCCTAACTACTAGCCACAAACAAAGTGACATCCAGTAAATAACCATTTCCCATCATTCTCCACAGGAATTTCCAAAGTAATCAAGCAATATTAATGAGAAATATCACTAAGCCACTCTAATTTGTACATATTTAGTCTCTCATCAACATAAGCCTTCCCTTGGCAAGATTTGTAACCAGCTGAACAAAAAAGTAACCTTTATTTCCCATACTTCAACTTTTGAAAATCAATTCTTACAGATACATAATTATAATTATCAATGAATACAAATAAACTTTTTAAAGTAAAAAACACCAGTTAAAATACAACAAAAAATAAGTAATTCATTGACAACTAACTTCAATTTAACTTAAATAAAATTAAGAAAAAAATTAATTTAATACCAGATTTTTTCAAATTAATGTTTTATTTCCTGTTTCTAATCAACTTTTAACCCTTTCATGATGGTATGTCATATACCCACCAGTCTAGACCCCCCCCCTCCTTATCGGACAATAGGCAGTTAAATGAACCTTTCAATGAGGACGATCAGCCCTGTCTATCAGTATGAACCTGATTCACTTGTGCATCATCCAGCTGCCGGTGACATTTGGGATGGATGCCTAAGCGACACATCCGTTTCTATAATGTTTCCTGTTGAATACTTCATCGCAAAAAGGTTAATAAAAACTTCTGCAAAATAAACTTCATAAAATTAAGATTGCATCAAAATATTTGAAAATTATCTACCATGCAAAATTATGGTAAATGTACTACACATCATCATAGTATATAATCAGATACGATAAACTCTCATTAATCTAGACAACTATTTAATTTTTAAAAACGGGTAATTATGCAGTCCATCAACCAGTAAATTTTTGAAGAATTTGTGATGAAATTTCAAAAAATTTGATTGATTTATAAATAAGGTTTAAGCAATTCTGAACATGTGGGGATGTTTTCCCCCCCATCATTGGTTAATGAATAGTATGACATTTGATGACAGAGTGACTAGGCAAAACAGTTGATGAGCTATTACACAAAAGCCAAAAAAAAAAATCAAAAAACACACACAAAATTTCAAAATACATTGAAGATGAGAGCAACAAAACCATATTTGGATATCACAAATATTCAACATGTGCTAATTGTTCCAGAAATTAATGCTAAAAAAAAACCAAAGATCAATAGTTTTTTAAGACCAAATGAACATGTTCAAAGTTCCTCTTCATGTAATTTTTTTGGTACTTATGTACTATCGCAACAATGCCAATCTTCAAGATAATTCACTAAGTTGGCAATCCTGATTTCTTATGTGTTGTACGTGCTGAACTGGCAACCATGAGCTTCTTTTCAAAAGTGTCGCTAATATGGTTGCAATAATACATAAATACCCCCCCCCCCTTTTTTTACCAAATACATTCATTATGTCATTGAACGATAATGTTCCACTGAAATGTCCCTAGTGCAATTATTTGTCATTTTGAATAGTCTTGTATCCAAGTACATAGTTTCTTACTGAACAATGTTTACCTATGCACTTTAGCTCTTTTTATTAGTTTACTTATTTAATCTGGATGTCCTACACAGCCCCAACAATCTACTTTAATACGATTCTACATTATAAAAATATTATTCATATAATTATTTAGTAGTCACTGTATAAAACTTGAAATTAATACATTTTACCATAACTTATATATTGGAAATATTTAAGTAAAATAAGCATAAAATATACGAGAATATTTACTGCTTTGAACATATGCACCATTATCAAACCACAGAACATGACTTTTTTAAAGTAGAATAATGAGTTCTTGCATTTTAATTGCTCTAAACAAAAAAATTATAACATTGCAATTATATTCAATGAAATAATGAAAAGACTAATATGAATGACTTTTCACAAAACTAAATCAAATGGGAAAATACCCAAAAATATATAATTACAAATTTTACAATATTTTTGATAGAGCGTTATTTGTCAAGTATAAATTATGTAGGATAATACATTTTACAAACACTTTTTTTTGCATAATATATATGTATATATAGTTCCCTTTAAAAAATCTAATTTCATTTTGAATTAACATTCATGTGTTAAAATCAAACTCCAATCTGCTTTTAATGTGGGGAAGGGGGATGTCAATCATTCCTATTTTACTAGTTAAAATTTATAATGATTACATAATAGTGGAAACTTTTAATTTTTTGCACAAAAATTTAGAAAGTGATTATATAGTCATGGATAAATTTTAAACATTGTTGAAATGAGTACTGAATATTCATTTGAAGACATACTTAGCATTGCTGCATTTTACAAATATATGTTTAGTTTTATAATTCAGTTTCACTAAAGTATTTCTAAAAATGATTTAAAAACAATTGAAGAAAACTAAGAATCTTAACAAAACGATTGCCCAAAATATAACGGTACACTTATGTGTTAGCACAGGTAACGGAATATCTATTTGCAAATAACAAATTAAATTTTACATCAGTTTTATAATTTTTCATATTACCGTAAATTATTTTTTAAACACTGTTTCTCACTTTACATTGAAGAAAAAAATCAGTGATCACTACAATTTTAGAAGGGGAGTGAACTACACAAGTCTTGCTCTCAGTCATCACGTCTAAGCCTAACGTCTGCAAATTTTTTTTATTTTCATAGTGTTTTAATAAATTGCAATAATTTAAGCATGCAATCTACAACAAATCAAAATTCGCGATCCCTCCACCCAAACATGGCAAATGATTCACGTATAGAGATAGTAATTGTTGATCAATCCTATCAATTGATTACACTCTGTGGGTTGGGTTTATCAATGATTATTAGAACCCTCGATACATGGTGGAAATTATTTTCACAATATTCACACTGCAATGAATGTAAAAGACCGAAACTGAACACAAACAAAGAGGCTATCATTTTACAGAGCAGAAAAGAGCGAATTCGAATGACCTTCACTACTATGCGAATCGTTTGGTTTGGATAGGATGCATATACAAAGTAGCAAATTTTTATTTCATATGTACAAACCTAGTAAGAGGAGTCTATGAGTTGCCCTGTATATCTGTTTATCTTTTTGAATCTGTCTTTCAATTTTCTTATTTGCTTCTTTCCTGCGTTTATCTTCTTCGGCATCGCCCTTGGAGCTGGAACCTCCGAAGCAACCCATGACATTAGGCCTAATGCCGGTTACCGCCGGCCTACACAGCCCCAGCTATCGACTTTGGTTACACACAATCGAAACTGCGATAAGGAAAAAATTCGCTCCAATCTTAATCCATGATTTTACATACAAGTGATTGGAAGGAAACAAACACCAAAAATTCCTTACACAAGAGTCGAACAAACGTTCATTAAAAGAATTCTAGTAAAAGAGGAATTTAAACAAGTCACAGGACTACCATCTTCAGCATATTTCCATTACCGTACACTCGCGAACACGACCGCTTCGCAGCATTCAAAGAGAGAGAGATCACGACATGTAAAAGCTTAAAGAAACGATATATATGTCTAAGCAAAAAGATATACACTAATCACACAAACAAAAGACGTCAGTGGAAGAGGCTATGTTTAAATATAGAAACAAAAATCTATATTTATACCAGTATTTTACGTTTCTTCAGGGAAGAAGAAGATGGGGTTGGAAAATCACAATTTTAAATTGAAAATTATTTGATAAAATATGTCTGGCATTCCATAAGTAGGCTGCTAATTTTTAAAAATATACCGATCATGTAAAAGACAAAATAAAATCTCATCATTTACATAAGTATAGAGCAAAAGCAAGAAAAACAGAAAATTAAAAGTTGCTAAAAAGGTTAATACGAAACTAAATAACCATATTCGGTTTCAAAAATTGTTTGATTAATTTGACCAAAAATAAAGCTTAAGCAGAAATTTTTTATTTATACTTAAATTATAGTAATTTCTAACTTTTTCACTGATTTACCTTTAGAGATGAGAAAATGGATACTTTATAAAATATTTTTAAAGCAAATTGAAAAAAAGGAGATCCATATTTAAAATTTGAGAATGTAAGAATTGGATAGTTAAGTACTTAAAAATATGATTTATGGATATTGAAAGAAATTATAATTATAAATAGCTGTTTTATTTATTGATTAAATTTCTGAAGATTATATGGCTCAAGTGTAGTATAGGGTGGAGGCCCTTTGGATTTGGCGATTTTTCTTTGGATTTGGTGATTTTCATATTGATATTATGGTAAGATAACGAATTCATTCTGGCTTCCGGACACCTATCACTGAGTGAAGTAGCTTGGCGATCGATTTTGGTCGCCAAAAGAAATTGACATCTCTAAGCCCCCCTCCCCCCCCCATACTACACTTTAACCGATTTTTTTCTGGAAGAACTGTTATTACAAGGGTTGAAGATTTCCCCGCCAAATCTTCCTTTTTAGTGAAAGGTTGGTTGCCAAGGCATATCTTTGAGAAGAATCCGTTTGAAGTGAAAGGATGCAAGATGTAAGAAAAACTCACACATTCCGAGCAGTAATACATTTTTCTGATATTCAACCTTTCTCTCGGACGTTGATGTTTTGTGAAGACTATTATCATATTATAACCTTTCTTAAATTCCAAGATAGAAAAAAATACTTCGTTAATTAAAATTTGAGTTTTTTATAACACTCAGTGAATTTTAACCATCTGAATATGAAATTTTTAAACACATATTTTATACAAAACCTTATGAAAACGAACCATTTTCTTTAAAAAAAAAAGATATTTTTTTAAAAAAAAAAAATCTATTAATCCTAAGAAAAAATCAATTGAAGTTTAATACAAAGGAATTTTTGGGTTCTTCAGTTTAATTATTATTATTATTATTATTGTAAAAAAAGTAAGAAAATGTGATAATTTATTGCTAAAAACGTTAAATATGAAGTAGATAGAATTATAGAACGGTATTTTAGAAGTAAATTATTTTCCATTCTTTATTACTGTTTGTGATTTCACGAATAAATGTTTTTTTTAAAGACAGAGATTTAGAATACGAAAAAAAAAAAAATTAAGCCAAAGCTATCATTATCACAGGAAGACAAATTTCCTCCCGATTATTCTATAGTTTAGATAGTTTTCTGTTGTAAGGATTATAGATAATATTCATATAATATTAAACTTGTCGCCTTTTTAAAAGCTTTTCTTATCCTATGCCACCTCCAACCTTTTGGTCATAAGTCTACAAACAGTCCAATATAATGCAGAGAGATAAAAAAAATGTCATCAAGGGCAAAATCGACAACGTTTAAGGAAATATAGTTTAAAACAGCAGGGCATATTTTGAAGTGACCCTCAGTTATAGATACGTCGTTGTTATAAAATGAGCAGGAGATCATTCAATATATCACGTTTAATTACTTAATATCTAAACTTTTCTTCAGTGAAAGTAATAAAATGTAGCCAATAAGTAAGAAAAATATTTTGTAAATAATCATCATACAAAACCATAGTGAAAAACTTTGGATACACCGTTCAATGTAGCACAAGTCTTCAATGCTATACATATACACTGAAAAGCCAAAAAACTGGTATAACTGCATAATATCGTGTAGGGCCCCCTCGACAACCCCCCACGAGCACGCAGAAGTGCTGCAACACGACGTGGTATGGGCTCGATTATTGTCTGAAGTAATGCTGGAGGTAATTGACATCATGAATCCTTAAGGGCTGTCCATAAATCAGTAGGAGTAAGAAGGGGTAGAGATATCTGCTGAACAACACGTTGCAAGGCATCCCAGATATATTCATTAATGCTCATGTCTGGGGATATTGGTGGTCAGCGGAAGTGTCTAAATTCAGAAGAGTGTTACTGGAGCCATTCTGTAGCAATTATGGACGTGTAGAGTGCCACATTGTCCTGCTGAAATTCTCCAAGTCTGTAGGAATGCACAATGGACATGAATGGATGCAGGTGATCAGACAGGATGCTTATGTACCTGTCACCTGTCAGACGTACCGGGAGGCCTATATCCCGCCAACTGCACAAGCCACATACCATCACAGAGCCTCTCCCAGCTTGAACAGTCCCTGCTCCCTGTTCACATGTAGGGTTCATGGATTCATGAGTTGTCTCCATACCCGTACACGTCCATTAGCTCGATTCAATAGAAAACGAGACTCGTCAGACCAGGCAAGATTTTTCCAGTTATCAACAGTCCAACGTTGGTGTTGAACGGGCCTAGGCGACGTGTAAAGCTTTGTTTCATGCAGTCAACAAAGGTACACGAGTGGGCCTTCGGCTCCAAAATCCCATATCGATGATGTTTCATTGAATGGTTCGCACGTTACATTTATGGCCCAGCATTAAAACCAGCAGCAATTTGCAGAAGGGTTGGACGTCTGTCACGCTTAATGATTCTCTTCAGTCATCGTTTGCCTCGTTCTTGCATGATCTTTTTCTGGACACAGGGATGTCCTAGATTTGATGTTTTACAGGATTCCCGATATTCAAGGTACACTCGTGAAATGGTTGCAAGTGAAAATCTAAATTTCATTGCTACCTCGGAGATACTCTGTACCATCTCTCGTGCGCCAACTATAACACCACGTTCAAACTCACTTAAATCTTGATAACCTACCATTGTAGAAGCCAGATACTCGTTTTCTTATATATGTGCTTTGTCTACCACAGCGCCATACTCTGATTGGTTCCATATCTCTTTATTTGCATACGCATGCCTGTACCAGTGTTTTGGCCCATCAGTATATATATATATATATATATATATATATATGTGTGTGTGTGAAAAACAATGAGAGTTCAAAGTTCAATTCAATTTCGATTTCAAAAGTTCTAAGAAAGAAAAAGGTATCACTTACCTTATTCTTCGATTGCCCGGGATGAGCTCGACCTAAAATTCAATTCTGTTATTCTTATGAGTAATCAGAGTCCTTTTTTGATATAAAAAAAGATTTAATGAAGGAAAACTGCTAACTGATACATGTCTGTTCGAGTGGGCTCTACTCTTACTACTCCTACTACAGATCAGATCATAACAGAAGCAAAAAACAAAACAAAAAGGAATGCGCTTACAGCGCCACTGAAATGGAACTACAAAATTCGTTTCGTTCGCGACACTCCCCACCTTGAGTTTTTGATTTTGAAAGAAAAAACTCAACAAGAGTCCACTAGTCCTTTTCGGAGTTTCAAGAGTCTACCATAACGAGATCGTCGTGGTGCAGGCTGTTGAAGTTCAGAAGTTAAGTCATCTGGCAGTTCAAGGGTCTCAACTCTCGGCTCCACTCCGGCATCACCATCGGAAATACTGGAACAGGGCTGCATCGAAGATATCTCCGTCTACTGGTGTCCACTTGTCTCAGCTCTGAGCTCCAGTCCAACTCCACTATTAGAAACACTGGAACAAGGCTGCATGGAAGAGGTTTCTGCCTGCTGATGTTAACTTGTCTCAGCTCTGGGCTCCAGTCTAGCTCCCTCATTAGAAACACTGGAACAGGGTTGCATCAAAGGGGATGCCGCTGCCTGATGTTTACTCAGTTCAGGATCTATATTAATAGGTAAATGACTTCCTTCATTAGCATCTGAAAATAAAGGAGAGTTAGTAGGGTGTACATATGATTTAGTTTTCTCCATCACCTCTAGGAGATACAATTTTTGCACTAGATGCAGACAGGAGCCAAGTCTAGTTTTTACTTGGGCCTAACCTTCTCGTCTTTGCCAGGGTAGAGTTTTAGAATTTTACCTAAATTCCAGTTTATTCTTCTGGTGTGGTCCCAGAAACCTCCCAACCGAAGAGCCTGGGGAGGGATGAATTTCCATGAAATTGGATTTAGTTTCTCAAAATTTTTCAATTTTTCTAAATTCACTTTCTGATAAAGTCGGTAATCACCTTTAAAATTGGTGCCGCTTTCAGTCCAAATGGAGGTCAACAATTCAAGATAAATTGCTCTGTAGACTGTACAGATCAATATCAAAATCCAATTCTTCTCCCTATTCTTAAGAATGAGAGGTCTGGCCAGCTCTTTTCCTTTTATTTCAAAAATAGCAGTATCTCTCACCCGGTCTTGAAGTAAGAGTCTTTCTGATACCGATATAGGCTTCACATTGGATCTCTTGCATATAATGCAAATCTTGATGACTTCTTTAATAGTTCTTATTCCTTTCAGAATCCAATAATTTTTTCTGAGTCTGTACATAAGCATCTGAATTCCATCATGGTCTAACTGTGCGTGCTTATAATTAATGCGAGCTTTGATAACTGGATGATTGGAAGAAAGTATAAAAGATAAATGAAAGTCATGTCTAGCATAGGATGATTTTGTCGCATCACGAAAAAATCGTAATGACAGGTTCGTATCTTTAACATCGAGATTCGACAATTTTCGTGGAACCTTGATCTCTTGAGGTTGTTTTTTCCACCTTTCAAATTTTCTTTCGATGCTTGTTTCTCTGTAAGAGATGGAAAAGGTATCTTCTTTCACATTCCCCATAACTCGCATTTCTTATGGGTCGGATTCCTTTTGGTTTTCTCGAAAGTCGAAATTTGGTTCTATATCACTATGTCGCCATCCACGTAAGTCGAATTTACCAAATGCCAACAATTCTGTGGAATCTCGTTGATTCCGCCAATAAAAAGGGACTACATGAAACGCCAAAAACAACTCGACGATGCCTGTAGATAACAGCTTTCTCCGGATTACCACCTTCCCACCACAAGAAACGTAAGAAGTTCATGTTACTTTCGTGCAAAGATATTTGTAGGAAAGCTTTTCGAATGTCAGATATGACTCCGATTTTTCCTAAGCGAAAACGATTTAAAATAGCTGGTATAATTTCTATCAAATTGGGACCCTTTTCTACGCAATCATTCAAGGAACAAGATTTTCCATGATGAGCTAACGCATCAAACACAGGACGAATCTTAGTCGTAGAATTTTCCTTGAATACAGGTCTGTGTGGCAAATAATGAAATTCCCCACATTTGTTTGGTTCATCTTGTGCAATTCTTTCAATAATGCCTTCCTTTTCCCAGTCTACAAATACTTGTTCATAATCAAATAGTCTGCCTGTAAATTTTAAAGTTTGTACAGTTTTCTCCAATCTTCCTTTAGCTAAGCTGTAGTGGTCCTCAAGTTTTCCACTCCCTTCTATCCAAGGAATACTAACGATGTATCTACCCTCATCGTCTCGCAATACCGTATTCTCAAAATGTTTCAAAGCAAGATCTTGCAATTCTAATTTTGATCTATTTTCACTGGGATCTTTTATGCCTAAAGAGTCTAATTCCCAAAGATCTTATATATTTTCTCTATTCGAAATAAGAGATTGAACAAGAAGAGAATTCTCTGATTTAAATTTAGATTCTTTACTTAATTTTCCATCTAACAGAATATGTATTTCATCAGAATGTTTTTCGAAAAGGCAGTTTGTTGTTTGCGGATGAATCACTAATAAATACATTAAGTGTTGCCAATTTCTGTAAAACGCGAGAGTCATTAATTCTGGAGATTCCTAAGCAAATGGTTTTCTGATCATTAACTTCCATATTAAAACTATATTTTCCGTCATAACTACACAAGTTAATTAAATATTTATCATGAACTTCGGTGATTTTGTGTCCTCCAAAAAGTCCGTGAGTAATTGTTTCTTTCCTAATACTTTTTAAACCTATAAATTTTGCAGCATATTCTTAAATGTAACTTTTTTGGCTACCAGTGTCTAATATAGCTCTTATTAATTGTGTGGAATTTCCATTTTCAATGTAAACAGTTAACGTTTGTAAAAAAACTTCACCGGTGTTTTGGTTTGCTAGATCTGTGGACATTGATTCTATCTCCCTTTTTTGTTGCTTAAAACAAAAAAATTTATGATGTAAACCCGAACAAATTTCACATTTTTTTTTATTCATTGGGCAATTACGAGATAAATGCTTTGCGACTTTTAAACAGTTAAAACAAGCTCCTTTCCGCAATAAAATATTCTTCCTTTCTTCTAAAGAGAAATTAATTACGTATTTACATTCATTCGAATTATGAGTCATCGAATCGCAAAATATACAGCTGAGTTTTATTTTGCCTTCATTATCTTTAACAGGCGCGGTTAGTAGTTCGTTTGCAGTATGAAAACTTTTTTGGTTTTGTTGTTTATATGATCTGTGTTCTCTCGAAAAGTTTGATTTCGTTTTCTGTCTACGATCGCATAATTCAAAAGATGATTTATTTGTAGAATAAGTCTGCTCCCGCGCGGTCAAGGATTGCGTAAGAAATGAGAGCAACTGCTGAATATCTGATCCCGAACCATTTTGTTGTAATTTATTATAATCTAATAACAAGTCAGATGGAATAAGTTTTAACAACATGGGCACAAAACTTTTCCATAATTTGCGGAAGATACGCCTAATGAATTTAATCTTCTTAGTTGAACATTGCAGTTATCAACAAATTTTCGAAAAGAACGAAGATCATTAGAATTTTTTAAAGGCTGTAATGATAAAATTTTGTTCATATGGGCCTGAATTATTATTTCCGGATTAGCAAATCTGTTCTTTAATAATTCTACGGCTTCATCATAGTCTTTTGCCGAAATTGGAAAACCTTCAACAGTGTTTAACGCAGATGCACCCAAATGCGCCTTCAAATAATTAAATTTATCCACTTTATTTAAGGATTCATTATTGTGTACGGATGTTTCGAAGCTATTCCAAAAAGTTAACCATTTTGAAGCGTCATTCATCTCCGTAGAATCGTGTAATCTGGTATTTTGGGACTTTAATGCGAATGTTATCAGAGTTCAGAAAATGTTCATCTTGTGATTGGGATAATGTAGTCTGTAAGGAGGATGACGTAACACGGGGTTTTGAAAATTCATTAATCTTCTTTTTCGCACGAAATTGCCAAAGTAAATTTTTTTTCTATATTCTTCGGTGATTTCAAATTCACCATCGAATTCTTCGGGCTTAAAAAGGGGTTCCATTTGTTCATCAACTAAAGTTAAAAGCTCAAATTATGGATAGAGTTTCTACCAGTTCACTTAACCTATCAACGTTTAAATCAGAATTCGATAACTCAGCTTCTAATTCATTAACTATTTCAGCAACTGCTGTTCTGAATGATTTTCGTTTCTTTTTTAACAACTCAAATGATTGTGCTTCGGCCATATTTATGTATTAAAATAATCACACACCAAATACACAAGATCCGATTAACTTAATATTTTCAATAATTCTAATAACTTCAAACCATTTCAATAATTTCTAAAGTTCTAGTTTGACAATTGTTCGAAAAGTTGACACAGTTCAATGTATCAGTTTCAAATATAAAAATTCAACATTCAAAATATTTCATTTTCCTTTCGATTTTCAAACATTCAAATTAAAATGCAACATACATATTTAATTATATTCAAAATAAATGTTTATTTTAATCTTCTAAAATTCTAGTTCAAACTTTTTCGATTTCAAAATTCTAAAACTATTTCAAGCTTGGATCCCGGCAGGGATGCCATGTGAAAAACAATGAGAGTTCAAAGTTCAATTCAATTTCGATTTCAAAAGTTCTAAGAAAGAAAAAGGTATCACTTACCTTATTCTTCGATTGCCCGGGATGAGCTCGACCTAAAATTCAATTCTGTTATTCTTATGAGTAATCAGAGTCCTTTTTTGATATAAAAAAGATTTAATGAAGGAAAACTGCTAACTGATACATGTCTGTTCGAGTGGGCTCCACTCTTACTACTCCTACTACAGCAACTCCTACTAAGCAAAAAAACAAAACAAAAAGGAATGCTCTTACAGCGCCACTGAAATTGAACTACAAAATTCGTTTCGTTCGCGACAATATAACTAGCTGTTACCCGCCCGCTTCGCTGGGTATTTCATGATGTTTTATAAATATATACTGTTTATATATATATATATATATATAATAATCCCAGTAATATAATCCTTTAAAATAACTTTTAACTACCTATGGTCCATCCCTTCAGGACCAACGTTTTAGTACTAAATTAGACATCTGCCTAGCGAGAATATTTTGAACTACATCTAGCTACCCACACAGATTATGTGATTTGAGCGGCCTATAAATACCGAAATTCTTGGAGACCAACTCTCTTGTCTCTTGTCATTATGTAGTGTACTGCAGCTAATGTTTGTGTGTGTGTATTGTGCCATCCTGGTCTTTATGTGTTCAAGATGCGCAATAAAAAGTGCAATTAACCTCAAGACTGCTTCTTCAATATCAGTTTAAAGAATCCATTCCAACGAACATCGCCTTATTATATATATATATATATATATAAATTATTGATATCTAAACCCTAGTATTAAGAATTCGATTATATTGAAAAATATAAGTATACCTGTAACTCTCGACTCTTGATATAAAAAATGACAAGACTTCTTATTTGTATTTTTTAAAAATTGAAGTATAGAATGATATTTGCACTTTCGTAACCCTATAACCAAGTGGATTTCCGCATAATCAATTTTTGTTGGATCTCTACTCCGTAAAATAAGCATGCAAGACAAATTTTAAGCCTAAGTCTAATAGAGAAAAAACGAAGTTTTTATTATCAATACCCTCCGTAATTCCGTTGAGAGTCGTTCTCCAATATAACTGTTCTTATCGGATTTCAATTTAACAAAAGGAAAATGCAAACCAAATTCCACTATTATAGTTCTTGTAGTTCAAAAATAGGAATTTTTTTTGTGTCAATACACCCCAGTAACACCCTGCTCCCCCAGGAGAGGGGTATTCCCCAAAATACATTCTTATTAGATCTCTATGAAACAAAAGAAAAATGCTTAAATGATTTCAAGTATGTGGGTCTAACAATTTTAAAACGGGAATTTTTTCTATAACTCACCATGACCCCTTGCAATCCTCCTTAGGAGTCGATTTTCGTTTTAATGTTTTGTTTTAATGGAACTCTGTTCCATGAAAGGAACATGCCCACCAATTCAAGCAGGTAGGTATAATAGTTTAAAAACGGAAATATTTATCCATTACGCCCCTTAATTTCCCGAAATGGAACTTGAGGGTTGATTTTCGAGAAACCCATTTTGTAGCGGTTCTCTACTCTGCGAAAGAAATCTTTTTACCAAATTCCAAGAGTGAACGTCTAATAGTTTAAAAATGGGAATAATTATCTATAACGCCCCTTTAGCAACCCCCCCCCCAACGCCACTTCACAAAACCCATTTTAGGAAATGTACTGTACGAAAGGAATCTGCTTACCAAATTTGAAGACTGTGAGTCTAATAAATTAAAAATGGAAAAAATTATCTATAAAGCCCCTTGAGCCTCCTCCGCGCCACATGGGGTCGATTTCCACAAAACACATTATATAGCGGATCTTTACTCCATGAAAGGATTCTGCTTATCATATTTCAAGACTGTACTTCCAGTAGTTTAAAAATGGAAATAATTATCTATAACTCTCCTTAAACCCCCGTAACGCCACTTAGGAGTCGATTTTAACGAAATCCATTTTGTAGCGCATCTCTACCCTGTAAAAGAAATCTGCTTACCAAATTTCAAGACTGTACGTCTAATAGCTTAAAAATAGGAATTTATAAAGCCCCTTAACCCCCCCTCCTGCCGCAACACCACTTGGGGTTAATTTTCCCCAAACCCATTTTGTAGCGGATATTTACACCATGATTTCAAGCAGGTAAGTCTAGTAGTTTAAAAACGGAAATATTTATCTATTATGCCCCTTAATCACCCGCACCGCCACCTGGGGGGCTATTTTCCCAAAACCCATTTTTTAGCTGATCTCTACTCTATGAAAGGAATATATTTATCAAATTTAAAGACAGTACGTCAAATAGTTTAAAAATGGAAATAATTATCTATAACGCCCCTAAACACCCACCAACGCCACTTGGGGGTCGATTTTCACGAAATACATTTTGTAGCGTATCTCTATCCTATCAGAGGAATCTGCTTACCAAATTTCAAGACTGTGCGTCTAATAGTTTAAAAATCGGAATAGTTATTTATATCTCCCCTTAGACCCCCGCAACACCCTTTGGGGGTCAATTTTCCCCAAACCCATTCTGTAGCGGATATTTACTCCATGAAAGAAACATGCCTACTGTTTGAGCCTGCGCAGTGGGCACTGCCTGCCGGTGATTAAGTGTATTAAGAAAACGAGCGTTGAGTTTCTCAGTGAGAGTGTGAGCGGGAGATCGGACGAGCGAGAGCGAGAATTACAGTGCCCATCGCAGTGTTCCGACATACGCCCCGAACAACAGAGGAAGAAGAGAAATAAAGATGTTTGTCACCAACGCAGTCTAATTATTGAGAGAGAGAGAGAGAGAAACACATAGGGACCACTACCCAACAGTGAGTGGTCCGTCCAACCAAGCCGGAGAAGTGAAATCCAAGGGGCCGTGAGTAGTGGTCTTTTATGTTTTTTTTATTATAATAAATTGAGGACTAAATTAACTTTAGAAAAATGTTTAAGAACTGCCGCAAGGAAGATCTTCGTATTGTTGCTCTTGAACTTGGTGAGACTCTTTCTGGAAAAGTAACTATAGTTGAGTTAACTGAAATTATTAAAGAAAATAAATATTTTAAGGAAGATGTTGAATTTGTTAAAGAATTAATTCAGTATACCATCGAAGACCGTAAAAAAGCAGAGGAAGCTAGGTTAAGAGAAAAAGAGCTTGAACTTGAGCTTTCACGTTTACATAGAGTTAATTCAGATAACGAGAGAACAGATTAGGGTTATAATTCGCTAGATGCGTTGGTGAAGAGTATTCGAATTCTTACTGTGAAGGTGCCTAATAGATCTGAAGGTTAGGCATTCTTTTTCGCTTCTTTAGAGAGAGCCTTTGCTTCAAAAAATGTACCCGAGAATTTTAAGTCGGAAATTTTATTAAATTTGTTGGGTGAAAAAGCTGCAAATGTGTTAACATATGTTACAGATTACGAGCTTAACAATTATGAAAAACTAAAATTAATAATTCTAAGAGAATATGAGCCAAGTGCAAATCAATTTCTTGAACAATTTAAAAAAGCTACGCGTCATCCAAATGAAACGTATACTCAGTATACATCTCGCCTAATAACAAATTGGCAGTATTACTTAAAATTAAGGAGGGTATCTGATTTTGATAATTTAAATGATCTTATAGTGTCGGACAAAATTTTCAGTACTCTTGAAAAAGAGGTAGCTTCACACATTTCCGTCCGTGCAGGAAATGATTGGTTTCGCCCGCTGGAACTTGCCAAAGAGATAGACTTGTATAACACTTCTCGAGGAAAGTGCTTAAAACCTTTGCCGAATGTTCTTACTAGAAATAATCCAGTGAAGAGCATTTTTGAGTGAGGTTAAAAACTCTAAATGTGTTTGTTGTGCTGAATCGCATCCATTGTACAAGTGTGCAGTGTATTTAAAACTTTCTGCAAATAAGAGAATAGATCTGATTAAAGCTAATAACCTTTGTTTTAATTGTCTTTCTACATCTCATAGAGCAAAAGACTATAAATCGAGATATGTTTGTTCAAACTGTCAAAAGCGACATCATAACACCATACATTACACAGAGCGAGCGCGAGACCAGGAAGTAATAAATTCCACCCTTGAACATCTAAACACATCAGCGCCTGAATTCATCCCAAGTGCAGAAACTCAAAACAACTTACTAACCACAACGAGTATAAACAGAAAAAAAATGTGTTTTGCTAGGCTCAGCAATTTGTTATATAAAGTGTGAAAATGGTTTATTCCCAGTCAAAGCAATTTTAGATAGTGGAAGCACTTCTAACTTTGTAACTAAAAGCTTATGCGAGTTAATTGGATTGAAAAAATACAAATCTAATGTTTTGGTTTCGGGATTAAGCAAATCATTAATTCCGATAGAATCGCGAGTTACAGTATCTATTAGCAACAAAGAAGGGAGTTATGTTAAAACAATATACTTTTTTGGTACCAACTATAACACAAGATCTTGTTCCAACAACGAAGATCAATTTTAATCTGAATAATATTCTCAATCTTAAATTAGCTAACAATAATTTTAATATTCCAGAGAGCGTGCAAATGCTATTAGGTGCAGAAGTCTTCTATGAATTAATGTTACCCGGACAGTTCAAGATGGAGGGTTCAAGTGTTATTTTTCAAAACACTGTTTTCGGATTTGTTGTTTCCAGATCTTTTTCCTCAGAGGAGAAGGGAAAGGAACATTGTTGGGTTATTCAGGCGGATAATCTAGAGCTTTCAATTAAGAAGTTTTGGGAAATCGAAAGTGTAGAAATCGATTATGTTAAAACCAGTGAATTAAATATTTGTGAGGATCATTTTAAAAACACTCATTCAAGAGATGACCAGGGAAGATATACAGTGGCGATGCCATTAAAGGAAGATCCTTCATGTCTTGGTGAATCCAAACAAACCGCGATTCAGAGATAAAACTCTTTGTGGAAACGACTAAATAGAGATAAAGAATATTTATCCCTGTATGAGAAATTTTTACAGGAATATGAGGATTTGGGTCACATGAGGGAAATCAAGGCGGATGGGTCTGGAATAGTGTTTAATGGATAGAGTCCATCAACGAGTGAGAAATATCTAAATTCAATTCAATTTAATGGTGGACTTGTCCAAGAAGACCTCTTTTCCATTATGGTTCGCTTCCGAAAGCACAAGTATGCCTTTACCATGGATATAAAGAAAATGTTTCGCATGATAAATTTACACCCAGAGCAAACGTGTTTGCAAAGAATTCTATGGAAGAAGGGCATAGGAGAATTAATAAAAAGTGTGTTAAATTAAGTGTGTTTCGTAACGAGTAAAAGCCGAGTGTCACCTCTGAAGCAGATTTCCATTCCAAGACTTGAACTGTGTGGGCCAGTTCTTGCCGCTAAATTGATGAAGAATGTGAAGGACGCATTGAAGCTTCAGATTTTAGCTGTGCATTTTTGGTCGGATTCGACTATTGTGATTTCATGGATACATCGAGAATCAAGAGAATTGAAAACATTCGTGGCTAATCGAGTGTCTAAGATTCATCCACTAAGTTCCCGTGACCAGTGGCATCACATTGCATCGGAACAGAATCTTGCTGATATGTTATCTAGAGGAGTACTTCCTGAGGAGCTTCGTGACGACTCTCTATGGTGGCATGGTCCTGATTTTCTTCAACAGAGTGCTTATTCAACCACCGTCATTGGGGTATCAACCCAGAGAGATGACTTTGACTGCGAACTACGGGTGTCTGATAGAACCCTGGAGACTTCATTGCTGTGTTCCAAGAACTTTGACTTGTTCAACCATCTTGTGGACCTTTCTAATAATTATTTTAAAATAATAAATACTGTTTCTTATATTTATAGATTGATTCACAATTGCAGATCCAAGGGATTACCTGAAGGCAGACCCTTCAGGTAATCTAAAATCTTTAAACATATTCCAGGATGATAAAGGAGTCCTGAGAGTTGGTGGTAGGCTGGAAAAAGTTTCCATACCCTACAGCCAAAAGTATCCAGCTATACTGGCTAAAAATTCTAAATTGAGTAAAATATATTTCATAACTTTGCATAAGAAATTATTTCATGTTGGTCCACAAGGACTACTGAATGCTGTAAGATTGAGATTTTGGGCTTTAGGAGGTAGAAACATAGCTAGGAAAACGGTTCAAACTTGTGTGATATATTTCAAGTGTAAACCAATTCCTTCTTCTCAAATAATGGGCAATCTTCCGTATGAAAGAGTGAATATGCCCCCTCCATTCAGTGTAACTGGTCTAGATTTAGGTGGTCCATATTTTGTAGCTTACAAAATTCAGAGAAATGGTATCCTTAACAAAATCTATGTTTGTGTTTGCATTTGCTTTGTGACTCGTGCCGTCCACCTTGAAATTCTTTCCGATTTGACTTCGGATGCAATAATTGCAACTCTTAAGAGATTCATGTCTAGGCGAGGAAAATGTTACAAAATTTTTACAGACAATGCGACAAATTTCGTTGGTGCGAATTCTCAATTAAAGGCATTTTATAAGACCCTTAACTTTCTAGATCAAAATCTGGCGGCATATTTCAGTGAAGAAAGCATTAAATGGAATTTTATTCCGCCAAGAGCCCCACATATGGGAGGTCTTTGGGAGGCCGGCATAAAGTCAGTGAAATATCACCTTAAACGAGCATTGGGAAGATCCCGACTCACATACCAGGAGTTTGAAACAGTGATTATCTAGGTGGAAGGAATCTTAAATTCCAGATCCCTTACACCAATACCCAATGATTTTGATAACTTTGAGGTATTAACTCCTGCCCATTTCTTGATTGGTCGAGAGAGACGAGAGGAAGTTATATTGGAGAAGAGTCGTTCTCCAATATAACTGTTCTTAGCGGATTTCAATTTAAATTCAATTAAAATTAAATTTAAATTTCATTTCAATTTTCATTTTGTAGTGGTTCTCTACTCTGCGAAAGGAATCTTTTTACCAAATTTCAAGACTGTACGTTTAATAGTTAAAAAAAATGGGAATAAATATCTATTACGCCCCTTGAGCCTCCGCAACGCCACTTGCGAGGTATGTTTTCACAAAACTCATTTTAAGAAATGTACTGTATGAAAGGAATCTGCTTACCAAATATGAAGACTGTGAGTTTAATAAATTAAAATAGGGAAAAAAAATTATCTGTAATGCCCCTTGAGCCCCCTCAACGCCACCTGGGGTCGATTTTCCCAAAACACATTATATAGTGGATCTTTACTTTATGAAAGGATTCTGCTTATCATATTTCAAGACTGTACTTCCAGTAGTTTAAAAATGGAAATAATTATCTATAACGCTCCTTAAGCCCGTAAAGCCACTTGGGAGTCGATTTCAACGAAACCCATTTTCTAGCGGATTTCTACCGTGTAAAAGGAATCTGCTTACCAAATTTCAGGAATTCACGTCTAATAGCTTAAAAATCGAAATTTATAAAGCCCCTTATCCCCCCCCCCGCAACACCCCTTGAGGTTAATTTTCCTAAAACCCAGTTTGTAACGGATATTTACTCCATGAAAGAAACATGCCTACCAGTTTCTAAGCAGGTAGATCAAGAAGTTTAAAAATGGAAATATTTATCTATTACGCCCCTTAACCCCCTGCAACGCCACTTGGGGGCTATTTTCACAAAACCTATCTTGTAGCTAATCTCTACTCTATGGAAGGAATCTCTTTTTATCAAATTTAAAGACTGTGCGTCTAATAATTTACAAAAATGGAATAATTATCTATAACGCTTCCTAAGCCCCGGCAACACCCCTTGGGGGTCGATTTTCACCAAACTTCTTTTGTAGCTGATCTCTACTCAATGAAAGGAATCTGCTTACCCAGTTTCAAGATTGTACGTCAAGTAGTTTAAAAATTGAAACAATTATTTATAACGCCCCTTAACCCCGTAACGCCCCTTGCGGTTCGAATTTCGCAAAATCCGTTCTTAGCGAATCTCTACTTCATGATAAGAACATGTCTACCAAATTTCATGTCTGTAAGTTGAATAGTTCCGGAGATATCGTGATTAGTCAGTCAGTCAGTAAGTGAGTCGCTTTTCTCCTTTATAGATATACATAGATATATATTGAGTATCACAATTTGGCGGGTGTGAAGGATTCCTTAATTATATCATTATTTATGATGGTTGTTCTTTTCTTTCGATGAGATTGATGAGGCAGTCCTGTGATTATTTAAATCTGTCATATTCCACATCTTGAAACACATAAGCATGTTAAACATAAAGCATGACAAGGACGAAACAATACGCAACAAAGAAAAAGAATGCACAATGAGCTGCAGCCGGCTACATGTTAGAGGCAGACAAATAACAGAAGAGAGTGGGCTCCAGAAATCTCGGTGTATATATAGGCGCCTCAAATCACATGATCTGTGTGAGTGGATAGATGTAGTTCAAAATACTCTCGTTAGGCGGCTGGCTAATTTATTACTAAAATATGGGTCCTGAAGGGATGGACCATAGGTAATTAAAAGAAATTTAAAAGGATTATAATTACTGGAATTTTTCATATATATATATATATAATGCCTGGGTTCATTTCTAGGGAACGAGTACCTAAGTGCAGGATTTTTGTGCAGAAGTTTTAAAATGCATGCCACATATTATATATGTGGGAATCTAACCGAAATCTTCCAGAAAGTTAGATTCTTCAGATAGCGGGATTTTTGTTGGCGGGGTGTCTATGGGTTATGTTTGAATAAATAGACAACTTAATTTAAAGAAAGAAACTTGTTGCAAACTAAATAATTTATTATGAGTTTTAGGAGAGTATTTACAGAGGGAATATTTACAGAATAGAAATTAGAACATGCAGGCATTTGGGAGATAGGAAAGTTCGATTACTCCCTCTAGAAGGACGTTAGACATTAAATAAAACTCATTATGCGATGGGATTGCAACTTACCGCCTGGTTGGGGCGAACGGGCACGGATGCGCGAAAGCACTGCTTCGTTGTCAAGTGTTAGTGGGCCTCTACTGAAAAAAAGTTGATGTCGGTATTTTATAAGCCCACCAGATGGCATTGATCTGGAATGCTGTTTTGACTAAAATTGCCACCCTCTGCAAAGGGATATGATCTAACCTTTTATAAAGAAAGTTCCATGGGATATCCTACATATATGCCTTGTTAAAGTTATAATAATAAATAAGCTTATTGTACGTGATAGAAAGAGAAATTTTTGGATAACGTGTATATTTTGCACAGGTAATTTTCACTTTACAAAATACTGGCCAAACTTGGCAGCCCTAAATTATACGTCGTTTCTGGCGATACATTCGCTGTAGGCGGGAGTTTGTTAAATCCGATTTCAGATTCTTGTCCCCCACCCAGAAAAACACCAGGAAAGCATTTATCACACCTTAAGAATTTTAAGGCAAGCCCCGGCCACGGTTAACGTAAAATACGTTTGTCTGGCATTAATTGACGTATTAATGAATTATCTTGATTAGGGTTGAGTATATTCGGATCGGCAGTCCCGGAATACGTCCAAGATCCACTTATTGCATCTCTACTTTGGCCAGTTAGGCTGCTGTTGCTGTCCGCGAATATTTTGGTCATCTGGAATTATCAGGCAAATTTACAGGAAAAACTTAATTTCAGACTCTCGTTCACCATCCCAAATAACAAAAGGAGCTCATGGGTCATCGTCTGGCATAAATACCGTGGTTTCTAATCAATGTCTCTCTTGCAATGCTGAAATCAATTGTTCTCTCAACATCTTACCGTATCTAGTCCTTGTAACACCAAAGCGTTTGGGATCACTTACAGTTGGGGTCTCAAAGAAATATGGGCCCACAAGAAGATCAAGTTATTTCACACCATGCAGTTGCAAAATCGAGATGAAGGGTTTTTCTTGTTTAGCGTATTGGTTACTTGTTCCCCATATCCTGAAGTTATGCGTATTTACACTACCTGATAGCCTCGTCTGCCACAAGATCCTCTGTATCTAAGTGTCAGGCTCACCAATTTTCGACAGGACAAAGTTTGTAAAATCAATTCATTCTTAGGGTGTCATCATGAGGTTTTAATTCTTGAAGCATTTTAATATTATACGGATAACGCCGAAGAATGTTGCACAACGCTTTATGCACAACTGATCAGGGATGAGATGATGTCCGAACCACACTTCTTGCGCTCACTTGTTGCAGCATACTGGCTCCTAAACTGCTACTCGTAGTAGCAAAAGCGTCATCAATTTGTTACGCCGCTGTTGCTACTACAAGAATACAGGAAGCAATAGCGGCGCAATTGCTACCTGCAATAGTACCACCATTGTCAAGTTTTACGGGACGCCTCCATCTTGGCCCGGAATAATGCCCAATATTCTTCTGTTTCTTCAAATTTAGAAATCATATTTTTCAATCCATTGGCACACACTCATTGAACTGTGTTCCTACTCGTTTTATACGCCGGTATTCTTTCAGAGTAGCTGAATTATTGCTACCATTTTATAGAGTATCTCCACTAACAATACACGTTCCTTCTTATTCAGAGATATGATTGACCCTTACTCAATTTGGTCTTGTTTTTATACAGCTCGATGGGCTTAAAACTTGCATATATGCCATTAATAAGCATTGAAATACGGCACAGCGCCATCAATCGGGTGAAAATGGCGACTTTATTTTCTTTGCATATTTGTCGTGCTCATGTTCTGAAACGTATAAATACCAAATTTCACTGGAATATTCCCAGTGGGTTTCTCTCCAGGACCCCTTCAACACTTGCAGTTTAATTATGGCCAGCCTGTGTGTGTGTGTGTGTGTGTGTATATATTCTGCATCAATTTTATGATAAGAAGCCTCGTTCCATTACATAGTCAAGCGGCATCGAGATTTTGCATAAGCATAACTGGTACATTTAGTTTTAATTGAAGTTTATGTGAGATTACATTCGAAAATTAAAGCGAATTTAAGAATGCCGTGGCATATGAAGTACTTTGTTCTTTATACATGATTGTATATATATATATATTCATTGATAAATATTCCTTCATTTCTCCCAGTACGTCATTTAAATTTTCAATGTTGATTTTATTGACAATGTCAGTGTTAGGCGCCATTATTGATCTTGCACATAACCACTGATCACATTTTAAATTTTGTTGCAAGCCCGGGTGAATTTGAGCAATAAGATCTACATCATTTTCTACTAAGTTACAAAATTATCTGGAAAGTAAAGTAAAGCCTCTAGCACATCTGCATCCAAACATCCATCACCGATCGAATCTACGTCATTATCAAGATGCACTCTCATATTCGTCTTCAGACTGAATTTTTCAACTTTCGCCCATAAATTTGGATATTTAATACAGGCTCTGATTTCATATTCCGGTGTACCCCCCCCCTGGGTTATAGGGAGAATTAGTCAGAAATTACCAGCCAATAAAACTACCATTCCTCCCATAATATCTGTACCATGTCGTCAATCCTGAAGAGTCCAATTTAACACTTCTACAGCTTCCTTGTGAGACATCGTACTTTTATCCCACACTAAAAGCTTGTACTGTCGAAGCATCCTGCCTCGAGAGGTTTTTTTTGTTGCTGAAATTGGAGATGGGTGAATCTTCAACGGTAATTTTTAAATGGAATTGTGCAGTACAACCCCGGTCAGTAGTGTAGCGGCTACCGGAAAAAGCCACAGCAACTGCTATATTCTGGTTTTTTTTAGGGACATTAATAATAAGTTTATAGCAAAAACGTTTTTCCGGTTCCTCCAGGGGCGTCGAGAAAAAAAGGAGTGCACCACTGCCGGATTCTGTTTTATGTAACACTTGATGGAAAACATGACTTTGTTCTGGAGTTAATTGAGGGATTAATTCTGTTACTTGATGTTGCAATGCTATAAAATTGTAGTCTAATTCTCATGCAATTCCATTATCGAAGTCATTTCCGTCGACTTGTTACGAAATAATCATTCCAAAATCATACAGTTTCTTCCCAACCATTGTTAAAACCTTATTTTCAATTATTATTAGCGTTTCTTTGTAGATATGTTCATTGAAAGGTATATCTGCTTGTACTTGATGCAGTTGTCGCAAAATATCTTCTGCCATGTACTCTTTGTACTTATACCAAAAGGTTTGAGGATTAGAAAGACTGCAAGATGGTATAAGTATTGCGTAAAGTTCTTTAATTTTATTTGACGATTGACATTGCATGACTTCTTTCATAGTAATATCTAACATATCTTCATAGCAATACTTCCATGTAAAATATCTAGGTTCAGTATAAGTGAAACCATTAAATATTCGAGATATGGAATTCGAGATATTTTTATGGAACTACCATTTAATATTACCATAGAGCTTCCAATATCACGCAATTTGCTAAAACCTTAGGTCGTTTTTTTCTTTAAAAGGTGGGAGAAAATTTTCATTAAAACTTCTGGGGTTGGCGGAATAGAAAATTTCTTAGCCTACTTGGCGATATTTCTCAAAGTTTGAGTTTGACATTTAATAAACGCAACGTATAACATAAGTTGTTTAGTTGTTGCACGACCTCATTGACCAGCAGTGCTAGATCAGGTCCATGACATCGTACACTCTCAAAAATTCCTACACCAGCAAGGAATCATTAACTAAATCTTGCTTGGTGAGCCCAAGGCATTCGAGGATGTGAGCAGGCGAGGACAGATCAGAAGAACTGTTGGTACATTATTCAAAGCTCTTGGATCATAGATGAGGAATAGTTGCAGCCTCCTCTAGTCACTGGAGTAGAGCACCTAAAGATAGGTAGATGATCAACTTAGTTCTTGGCGGTATCCCATTTAATCTGGCTCCTACCCTGCGAGGACCTGTCACAGCATGGGAGACCCTACCGGAAGAAAAACTACCAATGGCATAACTCCCAGGGATATTACAGTAGTCAAGCCCCTCCAGCACCTCATGCTAAGAATACCAATGGAGGGGTAATAGACGTTTGACATTTAATAAAAAACGATTTAAAAATTGCTTTTTGTAAAGATGTTAAATTGCAATATGTTTCAGTTATTTGTTATAAATGCGAGAAAATTTTTATTAAAATTTCCGGTATTGACAAATGCATAATTTTGCACCAACTTGGTGGGAAATAAGCTGTGACGGGTTCTTACGCGTTTCACTAACCTTCTCGTATACTCTTTAAATGCTTTATTTATTTCAACCAATCTCCACCGGGAGCCAAAGCGTGATTTATGCAAATGAGATATTTTATATAAGTTCGGGTTTAGCGAGTTAGAGAAGGGGAATGAACTGAAGAGAGAGGAGAATGAAATGAAATGAGAAAGTGTTTTTTAAGTGTAAACGTAGACGTTGTGAGTAGAGTCTATTGTAACGTTGTGGATAAATTTAGTTCATAAAAGAACTGCGAAATAGCAGGGGAAGAAGTCGCCTATTAAAGGAATACAATCAAGATATTAAGGAAGCAGCTAGACGAACCTGCCATAACGTAAGGAATCAGGTTAGTTTTTGATTTGTTCCAATTAAGTATAAGTGTGTAGCTGTAATTCTACGCGTCGTCCCTTCGTAGATTCAGATAGGATTCCGTCGTTCATGATTATTGAATCCTTCTCATTCTCCACTGTGTTTTATTGTTCTGAAAGTTGAATAATATTTGTGTAATCTCTTAATTAAGAAAAGTCAATAAATAAGATTGATTTGATAAAATAAGTAGTAATTTTATTATGCATTCAACACAGTCAGATTCAGGTAACACCCGAACTGGAGTTGATAATCTTAGAGGTAGCGAGAGACTACGACACTGGCGCCCAACCGAAATACCGGAATTAAGAGCAAATGCAGGATTTAGAGTTTTGACGAAATTATTTTTTTCGGGTAAAGAAAATGTGTCTGAGTTTATTACAAATACTGATGATAGAGTCGGTCGAAAAAATAGTCGAGCACCGTGACCCTTTCCAAAAATGATTGAAAATGGAAAACGACCTTTTTGGAAAGGGCTCTTTTGGTCAGAATCGTGTCCCCTATGGTGTGTTTATCGAAAAATTTTTTCAAATTCCTCTGAAAAAAAGTATGTTGGATGGGGCGCGAGAAAAAAATGTTTCATCCTAGACGAAGGATGAAAATGGAGGGGGTGAGCCACAAATGAAATGGAGACTTGTCACGCTGGGTGAAAGCAACGACCCATGTAATGGAGGTAGGTCAGGGAGGGTAAATGAAAGGGAGACAAGTCAAGCTGGGGGAAAGCAGCGACCTATGAAGTGTAGGCATTACAACGTTGGTATGTCGAGAAAAGACAGAGAATCATTCCAATAGGGGTGTTGTTAGAACATTGGAGGCGAGCCATCTCACGACGTTGCCATCTTGGCGTGTCTCATGTGGTGCGAAACATCGTCTACGTGAGTCAACCCAAATCGTCGTGTGACAAGGGTGAGATTCCTGATAATTTAAGCAATCTGCAACATGCGTCTCATTTTCACATCAATCGACCCTTGCACCCGCATAGTATCGCGTTTCTCTGTACCCCCTTTCCAGGGGGAATAGAAAAATTACTGTGGGAGCAACTTGGAAATAAAAATGTATCCAGTTGGGAAAAGGCTGCCAAGCGTGTACGGGACCCATGGTATAATGTAAGATGGGGGTACCGATCCATGTGACGGGCTGGAAATTTTTAAATTGTTTGATTCCCTTGTATTCGCGCTACGAGGAAACGGATGAATGCACACCTCTGCATTTGAATCTATACGATAATAAAATAGTGTATGTCGAGGAGGGACACCAGTGACCCGAGTATTCCTTTCAACGCATGAGAGACGAAGTGTATGTGTTGTCTCGTAAACAACAAAATATGATGAATGAAGTCAAGAAAACAAAACAAGCATGTGCCATGGACCACAAGATGATATTAAAGTCAAAGATGAATGAAATGCAAGTGAAAAACGCCCAAAAGCTCAACGAGATGAAAGCGAGAAACGACCTCATGGAAAGGGAAAGAAATTTGATTCAAAGGGAAAACGACGTGTTGAAAAAGGAACTTGACGTGTTGAAAACAAAAGAAAATGAGTTGAACGCTAAAGTACAAAACATGTCAGTTGAAAATAAAATATTGAAAGATTTGTTGCAAAGAAAAAGAGTGGACAGAATCTTTTCCAATACATGGCGTTGGAAAAACAATAGTGTAAAAAGGTTGGTTCGACCTCGTTCAGCCATCTCTCAACTTTCTAGTTTACTAGCAAACTTTTGAAACTAAATCATGTAAGCTTCTCTAAAAAAAAAAAATTTTTTTTAGAGGGATTGGTTGTCAATATTATTTGCTTGTGAAAGATATTTCAAACTTGCCTCACATTCTTTTTTTGGCTTCTGCGATATTTTATTTTATTAGCCTTCCATTGTGAATCTTACACAATGTTCCAGGCACAGTCTCAAAAAATGTGTCAACCTTCCATTGTGAATCTTACACACAATCTTTCAGCCACAGTCTGAATCAATGTGTCAGAGTTTTTTTTTCTTGTCGTTTCCAAACCCCCCAAATGGAAGAATGATTCCTGGTCCCGAGCTATGCTCCTTTCCAGCAAACATTCTCCCATGGCTGTTCCAAACCATAAATTAGTATAATATATGGAATGTCACCATGATTTGCTTTTCATCTTTCACACTTTATTGGTATTACATCTTGCACAATGTTCTAAAAATTGTGTCAGAGTTTTTTTTTCGGGTCGTTTTCAACCTTGACTCTGAGAGTAGCCCAAAAAAATGGGAGATGAATGACTGGTCCCGAGCTATGCTCCTTTCCAGTCATCCATCTCCCATTTTTCTGGGGAATCCCTGTCCCCCTCCTCTACGAGGCTGCTCGTATGGGGTTGGGCGCCCTGCAGAGAGGACAGGTATTCCTCACCTCCAGGTGTTGCAGTAAACACCGCATGTGAAATACATGGCCACAATGCGTCTTTTCCGGCCAATGCATCGGACTCAGACAGATGGAACACGTCTCGGGTATTTGGAAGACGCTTTCGGGCCATTTGAGTGCAAAACAGCCATCCAAGACGGCTTGAGCCAAGAGAATCCAAGGGGCCAACGGTTGAGGTCCATGTCGCCTCCAGGCCTTGTACGCCAATCGGTATAACTTGGGAAGGGCCAAGACCGTCCACAAAGCTTGCAGAAAGGCCCCCTTGCCTTGGGCCGCCTGCTGTTCGAGGTAATCACTGTAAAGTTCGGAAGGTTCAGAAGAGGTGAGACATTCGAAGGTGGGCAGGTCGTCGATGGGCTCGGGATGGGGAAACACTTTCCGTAAAAGGTCTCCCAGGTCCACGGGGGAAAGAACAATGACGTCGGACGGAGTGAGAGTCTGTAACTGGGCTCGAAACTGCATCATAAAAGTAATGTACTCGGCCATATGGGCCTCGTGGTATTCGGCCAGGTAGACTTGAAAGGCTTTGTCAGACTCCATTGTCTCGTATGAGGCAAAAAGGTGTCCGAATCGTGCTTTTGAGAGAAGAGCGACGCACAGGAAGTGCTTTTGGATTGGCTAGAAAGGAGGAAGATCCTGTGAGGGTCATGTCCGTTCTTTCAAAATGGATTGCATCATCTCCGGGAAGCCCTTCCCACCGGAAGCCAAGCAGGGCACCTTTCAAGGTGGCAGAAAGAGTAGGGAGTGGATCCACGGGGCCCTGTCTCCAACATTGACAGTGAGCTCGTGTCAAACATTCGAGGGAGTGTAAAGACCCGTCCCGTACGACGACATGATTGAAGCGTTTCACGATAAAATAGTGCTCGGGGGCGTCAAAGACATTAAAACAATGGCAAGTGTCGGGTCCTTCCGTGCAGGCATCTGCACTATAGACACAATCGGAAAGATGGAATCCATGCTCGCTCAAGACCACCTGGACGGGAATGGGAAAGTGGGTCGCCAGTTGTTGAAATTTCACAATACCCGCTAAACGTTGCAAGCGTCGTCTATAAGACGACCAACGTGAGACGTTGTCTCGCAAACCTGGGAGAATGTTTTTTTCCAATTCACCCAGGAGAGAATCGAACGAGGTCATCATGAAGAGAATAAGAAATGTTGACAACAGAGCAAACCAAATGAAAGCTCGAGTGGAAGGCTTAACATTTTTAAGCACTCTCCAATCTTTCTAAAAAAAAAAGAAATTTTTTTTTATTTTTTAGAGAGATTCGTTGTAAACTTTATTTGCATCTGATAGATGTTTAAACTTTATTTTTGCTTCTGAAAGATATTTCAAATTTTATGTGTGCCTGACAAATATTTCAAATTTTATGTGCATCTGACAAATATTTCAAACTTTCCTTCTGAAAGATATTTCAAACTTTGTTTGCGTCTGAAAGATATTTCAAACTTTGTTTGCGTCTGAAAAATATTTCAAACTTTGTTTGCGTCTGACAAATCTTTTAAACTTTGTTTGCGTCTGACAAAACTTTTAAACTTTGTTTGCGTCTGACAAATCTTTTAAACTTTATTTGCTTCCGACAGAGGGTTTGGGAAACCCACTCTGGATCACGTCATACATCCTTTGCAAACGTTTACTGTTTTCGTCCGTCCAATGCATGGCCCGATGAAAATAGTGTTTTCCAATCTCTAAAATTTGTTTCAATCGTGCTTCGGTGGGTTCACCGTGCATCACTCGTTCTTGAAACACCATCGATTCCAATAAAACTTGAATCACACAATCATGAGGGGGCTCTTCTCCCCGAGAACACACTAAACAATCTTGTTCACAATAGCATGCATCCGAAACAACAGACATGGTCGGACACGATAGATTGAAAGAAACAAAATTTCAAAGCACCCTACACTAGACGAGTAAATGAAATGAGGGTGGTAGAAAGCTTTTAAACTTTGAAAGAACACGGAGTTGTAATACACGCAGCACTCGATGAGAACAACTCTAGCTAGACAAGAAATAAATTTATCTTTAAAAAAAATTATTTTTTTTTAGAGAGAGCGTGTTTAAGAGCAAACACTTTGCAGATTACATTTAAGAGCAAACACTTTGCAGATTACATTTAAGAGCAAACACTTTGCAGATTACATTTCAGAGCAAATAATTTGCAGCTTCTCTTTTTCAACATGACCGACACGGACGATGTGTTGAGCCTGTTATCCACCCCTGGTTCCCTTTGCCCTCCATGGCTTCTCCTTCACACCCTGAGTCTTCTCATGAGCCCCCAAAACTAAACTCTCCCCAAGACCCTCGACGACGACGTCGTTTCTCCTCGTCTCGACGACGCCCTCCTTATGCTTATCGATTTCCCCAGCACCACGCTCAAGTCTTTTTCCATACGCACGGTCTGGCCAAGTTTTGTCTCCGAGACCATGGTTTCACGCTCACCAACGGGGTCGTCTCGTATGCTTCGGATCGCGTCGGGGCGCATGAAGTGTTCAACTCTTTACATTATCTCAATGTCGGCACCCTCTTTGTGACCGACTCTCGTTCCAAGCAAGACTTTAAAGACATTCGAGCAAAATGGAGCGCTTTCAGTCCTTTCAAACGCATCCCCGTCATGCTCTTGAAATCCCATGCACGAGGCGAATGTCCCTTTTGCCACCAGACGCAATGTCATCGTTGGATTGCCGTGCAAGGCATATGTGTCATTCTCCACCAACCTATCAACCACATTTTCACTCGCATCCGGCCTGACACGTCTATAAAAGGAGGACGCGGGTCGACGCTTCTCGTCAGTCGCAGCATGGATGCCTTCCCGAGCACCTCTCCACCACCGTGGTGCCCGTGACGCTGCCCGAGAAACCCGATGCGTTGGAATATGCGCTCAACAGGGCCAGGTGCGAGCGGGCATCCTCTACCAGGAGCCTCACGCCAAACGCGTGTTTACCTTATTTCGTCTAGATCCGTGGTACACCAAAAGACGTTGATGGACAATTTCAAGCGGGCCGTGCTGGAAGCCAAGCACGTCTATGAATTTCGTCCCAACGCGATCCTGTGGGAAAAAGTGTCCAAAAGCCTCTTGAAATATCCAGATCGTTGCTCAAAAATACCGACAAGAGGATGGTATACATCTATGGCAACATGTTTTTTGTGAAAAAGACTTTACCTTTGGGTTGCGAATGGTGCACCTCGGAGAAGTGCATTTCATTCAAACAACGCACGTGCCCTGATGCTCTACGAACTGCCCCTTCCAGTCTCCAGTGTCGAGCCCGACCCAACGTGAACGAGAAAATTTTCGAGCCCTACGTCCAAATGCTCTACCATCGGACCATCTTGGAGCCACACATGGCCTATCCGATCCAGGCGGGAACCCACTATTTGCTGTTGACGGTTCAAAAAACCGTTTTGGTCTGGACTGATCCCGAATCCTGCTCCTCAGCTCCTTCAGAAGGATTTCACCTGGAGATTTCGAGAGAAAAAAACGTTGGATCAAACCGCCTACAATCTACCGCCTCCGACCCAGAGCTTGGACTGAAGCGATCTGGGAGGAGACGTACCCTCCAAGAAACTAGGACGCATCCAGAGACCTGGGCCTGTGCAGATTCCTAAACCTGAGCTACTCTATCCCAGCCTGTGCAGATTCCACAACCTGAGCTACTCTATCCTCAACCTGTGCAGATTCCACAACCAGAGCTACTCTATCCCAGCCTGTGCAGATTCCACAACCTGAGCTGCTCTATCCTCAACCTGTGCAGATTCCAGAACCTCAGCTCCTCTCTCCGCCACCTGTGCAGATTCCAGAACCTGAGCCGATTCCAGAACCTGAGCTCCTCTCTCCACCACCTGTGCAGATTCCAGAACCTGAGCTCAGCTCTCCAGACCCCGTGCCAGAGCCCGAAGCTGCTTGGCTCGAACAACTCCTAACGTCCTTCTCTGGACCCGAACCCTCGGTGCTCCACCTGGTGCCCTCGCTCTTTGATGAAAACAATGAACTCATCACCTTCCTGGAGACTTTGAACACGATATGGCGATGGAGCCCCTGGACTTGTCAATGCCCAAACTCTCCCCTTGTATCCGACCCTCTGTTGGATTTAAAGCTATGCACCTCTGAATCTGTCTTGTAGAGTATGATAATGATCAATAAAAAAATGATTATTTTTTTAAAAACACAAGTCTCCTTCTTTGTGTCCGAATGATACAACATTTATTGGACCCGTTGCAAACAAAAAGTATTATTTTTTAAAAACAAGTCTCCTTCTTTGTGTCCGAATGATACAACATTTATTGGACCCGTGTCAAACAAAAAGTATTATTTTTTAAAAAAGCAAGTCTTTTTCTCTTTGTGTCAGAATGATCCAACATTTATGGACCAGTGTCGACATCGCACGACGATCGTGTTTGGCAATTTGGGTCGCTGGCCAAATCGAGTCACGTATTACGAGCACGACTATCCTTACACCATCCTCTTTGAACCCAATTTCGGAGTGCATGTGCCTCGGTCGTTTGGAAAGACCGTGGTCGTGTTTACCAGTCACTTGGATTTGACGTGGGATCCAGGCGTCGAGTTGAGATTCTTTCAACTGGGTCGTCCCCCGTCTCGCCGAGTTTGGGAAGCCCATCAACCTCACAATAAGGAGGCCTATACGTTGAATCTCACAAACTGCACGCGCCTAGCGTATGTGTACGTGAGACTATTAACGCCGGTAGGATGATTGGGAAATGCATCGAGACGACCACCTTCCTTGGCGCCTGGTCATACCCCCAGCTTGGAAACGGCGTTGGAAACCACGTGGAACGCTCGCATCGCAAGGCCTTGGAATATGGGATGCCTGTAGACGTCACGCTCCTCGAGCCTATATAAGGCCAGCCTCTAGCCAGCAGAATCATTCTTTTTCAGAAGGAAAAAAAGCAGCATGTCTATCTATTTTGCTCATGCCAACTACTTTCTCCACCAGGGCAAGCCAGTGCCATCGAGTTGTCTATTGCCACCACTTCCCAAGAATGGCAGTGATCCTCAAGTGCTCTGCATTACCGTCAACCATTACGGACTCATTTTCACGCCCGAGACATACGATACAATGCCTGCAAAAACGCTCGTCTTCTTCTGGTACGTCCCCTTGCCCAAGAGTGTGCCTGTAGACTACCTACCCTATTGCGTGAGGGGCATGGTGGACCCAGGATGTCTCATTGTCGTGAAAAGCTCAAAACAGCAAAACATTTTTAAAGAGTTGGGACTCGTCACCGTATGCTTGGAGATGCTGTCCAAATTCAACACCCTTTGCGATGGCACCTTTCCCAACCCCATGCATGATGACCTCCACGAGGAAGGGGACGTGTCTCATTGCACCATGCTGAAATCTTTTCAATTTGCAAAATATCTGCAGCAGTTTCAAAAGTTGCAGGCGGAATGGAAGGAAAAAGCTTCAGCTTTGATAGCGTGAAAAAAAATTGCCCAATGGCCCAAAAAAACGGGACTGAGTCGACACGAAAGTTGACTCGGTCCCCCTTTTTTTGGATAAAGGAAGGTGCCAAGGTTGGAGAGCCTCTCTTTTAAAAATTTGTACTTTTTACCAACCTCTTGTATTTTTTTGCATGTCAATGTTGAATAGCCGATAGAAATCTCATGATATGGATTGCCAGCTAATAGGAA
>BMAO01030569.1:0-20284 GCA_019973975.1 Trichonephila clavata | reverse complement strand
TATTTTTTTTTTGTCTTGAAGATTCTGAATTAAAAGTTTTCCGAAAATAATTGTAATCAAAATTCAGATAGTTGTCCCTAATTTTCTTTTAGTTATCCCCTAAGAACTGTGCTTAATTTTTACTTTTAAATCTACAAAGCATAGTGCTTTCAACAAAAAAAAAGAGATTTTTGTATTGTAAGAAATAAGCCTTTTTAATTTTGAAACAATATTAATTTTAGGGAAAAATGGATAATTTAAAATAAAAGACTTTTTAAGCAAAATTTAATGGTGCAAATAAATTGTTTTTGTGATTATTTAAAGTGAAATAATAATACTGAGCATTTACATTTTAATCTTTTTAATTAACCATTACAAAATCACGAGATAGTTTACTTGTATATACCTGGAACTCATGCTTTTGTTTCTACGAACTCCAAAAGGTATACGAATAAAACCATAACCTGTATATAATTTTGCTAAATATATTTAGTTTTTGACAAAAATCAATTTTTCCAGTTATTTTTGTAGAAAAAGTTTTTTCATTTGGGCTTTTAAAAAAAATGAAAAAATTAATTCCGGTTTTAATTTTTGGATAATTTACAGACATACAAGCCTTTTCGAGGTCTGGGTTCGAGACTAGAACTTCATTTTTTTTTTACATTTTCATGTATTGTCATCCACTTCTGAGCTATGGTCTAAATTTCAAGTCTCTAGCTTATCGGGTAGTTTAAAATGAATTACAAAATTCCATCCGAACAGACAAGAAAGCGAGATAATAAAAACATGGTTAAACATTAGATTGCGCTGTGGAAATGTTACTAAAGTAAGAATAACCCCTCGCCAAAGGATATTCAGAGTGCAAATGCCGAAATCAGATATCTGTATTTGAAATTTTATTTTAGATATCTTTATTATAGACAGAATTGGATTAAATTAAATCGCTCACACATATTTGACTCATTTTTATATTAACTTTTTCTTGGGCCTTGGGAAGATAGATCTTCCCATCTTGCAAAACACACCTGTGAGAAGCGAAAAACCCATTATAATATATTGACTTTGCTAAATATGGGTAGACAAATTCCCGCATCAGTTTTGTGCTACTGCACACAATCCAGCAATTATGACGTCTGTAAATCAGACAAAAAAAAAAGATGGTATTAAATGGGTACCTTGTCGTCCAAAGATTGTGGCTGTATAATATGATGTCATGGGGGGGGGGGATCACTTCGATCAAAGTGAAGGGAAGCTGTTGTGTGTTATATATGGTCCCTTATACTTGGTAATTTTTACCTCTTACCGTGTTGACCGGAAATGGTTAAATTCCTCAGAAAGGAGGAACTTGGGAATAACAGGATTCATTGAGCCCTTAAAAAGAATTCTCTGTTATCATTGGGCGAGCATCTTCAACCAATTACAAAGTTAATACACCATATACAAAATAGTCTTACAGTGTCACTTTTCGGTGTGACGCGGCTGACTATGGTTGCTTGTCTATGGTTTGCTCGTGCATCTGTCTAAGAGATCGCACTACATCATTCGGCTCTGAGAATAATTTCTGGTGCTTTCAGAAACTTCACCTGTTACCAGCTTGTATGTGGTAGGCCATCAACCACCTTTAGATATTAGACGGAGGCAGTTGAGTGCCAACTACTTTATTCGTGCCATGTCTGTTCCTTTTCATCCATTAAAACCCTTTTTCTCTTGCCATTGGTCTCTCTAGGCTCTATGAAGCCCGTTTATCTAGTATCAAACCTTTTTCGGAAAGGGCAAAAACTATTTTAAATGACGCCCACTTAAGTAATATAAATATCCAGGAAAACAATATCTTTGCTTTCCCTCCCTGGGATATTCCCATTTTCAATTATAGTAATCCCTTCTCAGGTTATGGCAAAGCAGACACTGCTGATGTTATTTATCAGCATCTCTTTTCTTTCCACCGCAGTAAGTACTCTAAGTACATGCCAGTCTACACGGACGGATCAAAAACAGATGAACGTGTTGGGTGTGGTGTTGTTTTTAACGATACCATCCTCAGTTTCACCCTACACAGTTCCATGTCTGTTTTTTAGTGCTGAACTTACTGCCATTCTTGTGGCACTTCAGCACATTTTAGTCTCTGACCACCGTCATTTTTGTGTGTACACAGACAGCATGAGTGCTCTAGAATCTTTACACTCTTTAACAGAAACGTAGACACCCCACTGTCATGGAAATACTTTTACTTCTGCGCAAATTAGAAAGAAAGGGTTTCGATATAATTTTTTGTTGGGTTCCTGGACATGTAGGTATACTTGGGTAATGAACAGGCTGATAACGCTGCACGATCCCTGTCCGATCACATGCAGCAACCTGTCTGTTACCATGATTTAAAAGCATCTATTCAACGCTATATCCACAGTGTATGGCAAGAGACTTGGGATCAGCAGGTCATCAACAAACTACATTACATTCATCCTTTCATTACTCATTGGACAGCGGTACCAATACGAAGACCTGATGTCTGCTTGACTCGACTTCGTATAGGACACACCCGTCTAACACATAGACATTTATTGCTAGGAGAGAGTCCCCCAGTTTGCGACTTTTGCCACTGTGACCTCTCCATTTTACACATTTTAATAGAATGTCCAAAGTATTCATCTAAAAGGATCATCTTTTTTAAAACAAATCTCTTATCCCTGACTGATTTGGTTGGGGAAATTCCCCATCCAAATCTTTTTGCATTTTTTACGTTCAATTGATATTTTACATCAAATATAACTATTTTAGAAATTTTCTCAATCGTCAGTTTTATATATTTATATAAGATAATCGTGCAGAAATTTTAAATTGTTCATCTTTTTAAAATTTTTTACTCAATTTTATATTTTATTCTCAATCTGGTTTTTTAAAATACATTTTCATGTTTATGTATATATGTTTTTAAAATTTTAATATATATTAACAAATGTGTGGCGCAGTTTAGCCAAACTTGGCTCTTGTGCCATAAAATGTCCACACTCACTCACTCACGGTGTGACGCGGCACACTTTAAAAGGTGGCGCACGAAGAAATCGACAGCTGCGATCATAGTAATGTACCCTACAAACATATAACTCGACGGCAAGCCTCACTGATGACCTTCCCCTCATCTAGACATCAGGTATATGTAAATTTTGTGCACAGTGAAGATTGGTGTGAAATAAATTATTTAATCTTAATTGTCCATGATATGGAGTCTGTTCTTTCTTATATAGTATAACCTGGGTATGTTTAGTAAATATAAATTAAAAGCAAAAGACTCCGTATCAAAGGAAAAGAAAGATACCAAATAAGAAGATTCACTTCCAAGATGTTGGATGGATGGTAACGGTTCCCTTGTTCTCTCAATATGTAAACATTTTGTGTGTGTGTGTGTGAATAAGTATTCAGATTGAATCTCAACTCCTCATTGAAGAGTACTTCAGGCCCCAGGTCCAGTGCCTAAGAATGATGTCTGCACTATATCAGGCGGGATCTCCTGTGATGTATAGTGAGAAGAATGAAGACCATTGATTTCTTGGAATAAAATCCATCTTCATTAACCCTTTCATGGGCCTTGGGAAGATTACTTCACATCTACATGGCCTTACAAAATACACCTGTGGGATGTGCAGAACCCATTGTAATATATTGGCCTTGCTATTATAACGATGGGAAGACTGATTCCCGCTTCAGTTTTGTGCTACTGCACACAATTCAGCGCTTATGACATCTGTAAATCAGACAAAAAATGGTACTAAAGAAGAAGTACCTTGTCCAAAAGCTGTTTCTGTATATTACGATGTTATGGGAGGGTTTATCGCTTCGGTCAAAGTAAAGAAAGATACCAAATAGAAAGAAAATCTGTAAAGTGGTTGCATCGTATCTTTTATTTTCTTATTGGCCTTGCTATCACAAATGGTTTCATACTGTGGCAAGTGAACAAAAGAAACAGAAGTTTAGACCAGTTAACATTCCGTATAGCATTAGCTCGTCAGCTATAATAAACGGATATTCCTCAAGAAAAAGAAAATGACGTCCTGCTAGCTTCCAAGCAAAGAAGTGTGCAGTTCCGGATTATGTGCGCTTAGCCAGTGTGAGAAATCATATCCTAAAGATGGTTTAAAACTATAAACGATGTAGGAAAAGGACATGAAAAGAGGACCCTTGACATGAGTGCAGAATGCGATGTTCCCTTGTGCATTGCAACATGTTTCTCGTATTTTCATGGCAAATAATCACCAATCTATTTAGTTTTCCTTAGGTGGTTAATTGTTCCTTGGGAAGTATTCTTCCCACCCTTAAAATTTAACCGTACACATAAAATTCGGCAAAATATTATATATTTCCTTAACTGTTATTGTTTAATTGTTAATAAAACATAAAAGATTTCAAGAAATTCAAAAGAGAAATAAGTGACCCACGAAAGGGTTAATGAAAAATAGAATGAAGTGACAAAAGATTAAATTTGACGATGATTGAGTAATACGTTTCGTACTTTAAACTAAGAAATTCTGTCATTACCAATGCTTTTTAAAACTAAGCATTTTATTTCTTTCCTAAATTAATAAATATTTTTTTTCCTTTTATTTTATACTTGCCTAGGTAAATTGAGAAATTAATTTAAAGAAAAGAAATCCGTTATTATTATTTTAGGCAAGAAAATGTACGGTGTAATCTTACATGATAACACATTTTTTGTAAGGTTAAATCCTTTTTCTTGTGAAAAACGGAGATATATTTGTGTTCATTACAATAAAAAAGCATTGTTTTATAATAAGATCCTACTTCAGTGAAACACATATTCAAAAAATAATTTAAAAAATCGGTTCTAAAAATCATTTTTTTATATATTTGTCTTGATGTATGTGTGTAAAATAAAAATTCTAAATCCTTCCTCCCCGTTTTCTTTATTTACTATCTGCAACGAAATACGAGTATATATTTCGTTTTTTCCTTGTTTCCTAGCATTTTTTTTTAAAAGAAAAACTTTTTTTTTATTCCGTATTATTTAGATTTCAGACATTTGAAATCTGTCTTAGCGCATAAAGTTTTTTCTATAACTGCTGAAGTTTCTTTTTTAGGCGATTCCATAAAAATGAAGCGATTTTGTTTTTATACTCGTATTCTGCGTCAAATAACAAATTGTGTGTTTTTGTTATATATTCGCAGTTTTTTTTAATAAATAACACCTTTTTTATGTAGGGAAATCAATACTACTATATTTTTAAATTCTTTGTCTTTTGTGCGTTGTGTTGCTTTATTATATATATATATATATAATCGAAAGTACTTTATATGTAAGGGCAATGTTGATGAAGTTGAATTATTTGTATTTTTATTAAGTTTACATTTCTATGACATTTTTCAGCGTGAACATATACTTTTTGTTCATATATTTTAAGATATATTCATGCAATATTTCATTGCTTACGAAACACACTTAAGGTAACTATCCTAAAACTGTGATTTTGCCAAAAAATTGACAAATTTATTTATGGTTTTTTTATAGGCCATCTATTAGCTTTATAAAAATACCAAGGGCTTTATTTTCCATTCAATAGAACAAAAACTACAAGTGTTTTATTAAAATCAGATGTCATTACTTTAAGTAAAATGGCATGCATTAAGAGGTATCAGAACCCCCTATACCGACAATGTTAAAATGGCCATTTTTGATGTACTTTTTCTCAAAATCTATAATAGATATATGTTTTAAATTTTGCATGCAAGTAAAATACATCTTTCTTATTATACTGAAATGAGCTTTTAGCTCATTTCAAATTTTTTATTAATTTACAAAATATTGTATTCGACAAAGTGATTTTTGTCACTCTTCACACAAAGAAATTTGTAAAAAATAAATTTTTGAGTTTTTCACAAAAAGCTCATTTCAGTATATATTAGCATATGTTATGAATATGTCATACAAAAATACATGTTTATGAACAGTAGTTTCTTAGAAAAGGTACATCGAAAATGAAAAATTCACATTTTGAGAAAATCACCTTTTAACTTAAAATTACCTCCCCATCAGAACATTTTTACCCTATACTCTAAATAATCCATATTTTTCAATACCTCATCATGCTCTCTCATCTTTTTAGGTCATTTTAGTTTGCTAATCTTATTTTTTTTTATATCAGCAAGGCTATATTTTTTTTTAGCAACCAACATTTTTCGAGGCATTACATAGCCTGTTTTGTACAATTACTACACTCAGTGTTCAGTTTTTATATAATCATTTTTTATCAATTTTTATACATTATATATATTAAATGAGGATATTGCATCATATTTACCTAAAAAAATTACTTAAATTAGCATAAATGTTTATTTGGCAGAGAAGAATATATCACGTTATTCACACACTATCATTTTAAATACAGCCAAGTAAACATTGCTTTGATAATACTAAATTTAATAAATTTCTAAAAAGGTCTCATAGCCTCGAAGACAGCATCAGGTAAACTGTACTTATGATGAAAAATCTCCCCAAGAAATTCTGCTGTCTTTATTTACATCACATATCTGCATCTGATGGTCTATCTGAATTGCATTGCAAACAGAATGCACTGACCTCTAGCATTAAGTTCACAATATTTAGAATTGTCACACTACTTTGTGAATTAAAATACGTATTATATTCTCAAGATGAACATTCTGAATGAGAATGAACAGTTTCACCAATGTTATTCTCATTGAATTAACACACAAAATGCTGTTTTTCAAATAACTGCTTCTAATTCAAATATTTTACAGCTTCTTAATAAAACAGGCTAAAAATATTAATATTTACAATATAAAACTATTTAAAAGGAATTAAAATCGTTTGAATATAAAATATCCATATTTTTAACACTTTCTTTTCACAGTCAAATAAATTAAATTCATCGGGGTAATGTTGTTTACATCATCAGCAAAATTTCCTCCTAATACATGGTATTCACAATGGCTTTTTTACATTTGCATTTATTAAGTTGTCCTTCAAACTTTTTAAATAATATTGTAGTTGATTTAGGCATGAGAAAATTTCTTGAAAATAGCAAACTGTTTGAAAAAAATATCCGAATGTAGTTATGTAAATACTAGCTAAAAAGAATCAAATCCTGAGATATTAAAAACAATAACGCACTTTTGAAAATAAAAACAAATCAACAGATTTATCCGTTACAGATGCAGTGAGACTACTAATTAGCTAAGAAATTTAAAAACTGTAAGGCTTGTGTGGCTTTCAGTATAAGTTAAATATATCAATTTGCGTCTCATATTCAACTATCAAACGAAAACGAAACGCATTGTTTACAATTTTTGCCGTTTAAATGGGCGTGGCCAAGCTTCTTTAAAATTATATTTTTTGAAACTTCTAATTATCGTAGAGATTAAAATGTAGTATCTTTAGAAAGGTAATTATCTGTATAATTTGAAAATAAAAAAATCTCAAATTGCCATTTCTAAAAAATTTAACCTTTACAACTCCTCTTAAAATGCGTTTTACTCGAAAATGCTTTTTTTAAATGCTCAAATGGGGACAGTGATTGCTCAAAAAGTTTTGAAAGAATGAATTAAAATTTTTTGTGTATGTTCTGTATAATATTAGAAGGGTTTCAACCTTCAGATTTGTCAATCACTGTTTTATTACAAAATTTACAGTCCCTTATGTTAATATAATCCCTGTTTTTTTTAAGCAATTTCATATAATAAAGTGTCCAAGTTTTTGTAAAAATTAAAGTAACTCTTATCCTAAAGGTCATTTCAAAAATAAATAATATAGCAACATATCAAAATTAAAAATTTGTTCATAAATTTCTGGTACAAAATCAACACCGTTTTTGTAATTTTTTTTTTTTTTTTTTTGTAAATTTTTACCAAATTTTTTCCATTTTATAGTAATAATAATTTCTTTTTCTCTTGTTAATTTTAACATATTTTTTTTTAAATGTACAAAACAAATCTAAAATTCACAAAAAATCCCCATATCTTCATTTTTTTTAAGAAAAAATTGTGGCAAGTAGTCGGATATCTTAAGCTGTACGATTAAATCTTACCTTTAAATTTTATTTTTATTGTACCAAAGTTTGTAAAATTCTACTTTTTTTCAATTACTGTAACAAAACGTGCTTATTCAAATTACCTGCAGAGATACTTAGCAGATACTAAATATTATAATAATCAAGTGTTACATCACGCAAGCAATATATTTATTGGAATGCTATATATTTCAAATCATTTTTATTTTCATTTATAAATTTACTTGGTTGCAAATAATGAATAGTCATTAACAATTTATGTTTTTTAGAAATTTTATTTACTGTCAAATAATTAGTCATATTTAATTATTTATAATCCACATATTTGTTTTCATTTTTATTATTTTATTTTATTTTAGTCTCAAGTAAAACCATTCATTCGACAATACTCAGCAAGACATTCCGTCAGCAATTTCTTTGGCAATGGTAACGTTTATACTTAAACTCAAAACAAATTGCATTTAATGGCGGAATATCCAAGCTATGCTTTGAAATCCCGTGTTACATTTTCAATCCCGGGACTTTGGGATTACATAATCCAAATCCCGGGATTAGGATTGGACAGTTTATTAAGCATACTTACACATTAGCCTAGTCTAAATTGCATAATAAAAGTGAAAATATAATTAAAAGTTGGTTTAATATAAATTTTATTGTGTGTGCGTGCGTGAAAAAAAATAAACTTAATATTCATCATAAAAAACAAATAAAAATAGTACATAATGAAATTAACAAAGCATTTCTTCATTTCTTGTGTTTTTATAAATAAGCTTTTAAAAAACACAGTTCGTCTAGAGCTTCATCGTTCAAACCGCTTATTATTTCTGTTACAAATTGTCCTGCCTAAAAAAATTCTCTCTCTCTCGTTTGAATTCTATACTAGTAGGTGTTATCGACATTAAGTAGGAGTATGTTCTTTCATGTAGTCACCACGTCTCACTCTATTTTCTAAAAGGAGACATTTCTTTTTGAATTTGTGATGACAGTGTCTCAAATCTAATAGACTGCATTGGTGCATATACCTCTTTCATAACTTTATCTAGTTCTTCTTCTACACTTAATGGTCTTGTGTATAAATTGATCCAATGTGATTCAAATGATTAAAATGTGAATCAATTTTAAGTGTTATCTTATTTGAAACAGAAGATCCAGTTCCATGAGCTGTTAGTAATGCAGTGGGATTTCAAGTGTCTCAAGTCTTTTCATGTATATCCGCTATTATAATTAAAGGAATCTAATTGAAGAAGGAAATGTGACAAAATATATTCTTGAGATGTTGCTTATATTATTGTGTAAATATTGTGGTGAGCCACCTAGACCTGAGCGACGTTCTCCCGTACGAGAAATGAGAGCTCCATATATTCTTTACTAATAGAAATTATAACTGCATAAAAAAAATTCTACGTACATATTTCATGAACAAAATATAAATTTTCTGAGTTCAATTCTTAGAACATTTTCATGAGAAAATTTTTTTTTTAAATATGTCAGACAAAAATTAAATCCCGGGATTTCGGGATTGGAAAAAAAAGACACTGGGATCCCGCGGTTGCATACCCTAATCCAAGCTACTGTTCAGGATAAGAAGTGACATTTCTCGAATCATTATGGTTAATACTAATTACTTTGCCAATGAATTCGGAATAAAAAATTAAACGGATATATCTATAATTTATGATAATGCTTTTATAATTTATTTGATTGTTTATACACACAATTTCCTCACTTCAGCTTAAATAATACCAATGAGTCACTTTTACACTTTTCTATTCTGCGTTAACATGTTCTATACCACGGGTGGGTGGACTTTTCCAGGGTACGGGAAAAAAGGTGCTGCGGTTCACCCACTGGCGTAGGTGTGGCCAATCTGTATGAAACTTTCTAATTTCTCTTCTTTTTAAAAGTTTACTTTCCTTCTTTGAACATTTGTTTTTGTCATTGTTCTTGTCTTTTAAACTATGACAGATTACTCTTACACCGTGGAGCGGGGATGTATTTCATGCAACGAGCAGAGAACATACGTGGACCGATGAATCTCAAACCAATTCCCTGCTGTGTCCAAAGTCTGAGGCCTTGAGCCGAATGGCTGAGGACTCCTGCACCCTCGCGAGATGTGACATCAACATTTCTCGGAACTCACATTTAAGTATAGAAAACACAGTGCTTCTCTATACAGTCGTTATGCATCCCATTATTGCTAACGCTTGTCCAGTTTGGGGCTATGCTGCGAATACTTATCTTGATATTTTAAATGTAGTACAAAACTCATACATCTGTATAGTTGTTAAAGCAACTTGTTATATGAGAAATGATGATATCAATAATGCACTAAAAATTAACAGCTTTAAAACTCATATTCAAAAAATAGTCAGTAATTTCTTTAACTCTCTTTCTGATACCAACAATATTAATATGTCTGATCTAATTCCATATAATGTAAACAATAATACTAAAAGGCCAAGGAGAATCATCATGGACTCTTACAACCGGCCTTAAGTTATTTTCTTCAATAATAACTTCCGCTAATAATTTTTTTAATTATTGCATCCAGTAAATTTGCTAAATTTAGTTTCATTAAACTTTATTTTTATTCCTCTACTTTACCCCACTGGACAAGCTATTTTTTCAATCTGTTTTTATACCCCTTGTGGGCAGCCAATATGAGTCTCTATCCTCACCCATCCCAGACCAATCAGAGAGCAGTGTTTCAGCTCTCAGCTAAGTCAAATATTCCGAGGAAAGGAACTGAATTTTTCATCTCAAGACACCATTCATAGCCATGCCCCCGGATCGTTTCCGATCAACCAATAGCCAACAAGCCACTCCGCAGAAAGAAAAACTCCGCAAATGTCACTCCCACATCTAAGATTTTCACGATATGCGATTGAGGACTGATTTACAGTCCAGATGTCCACAGATCAAACGTCATAAACCGTCATCAAAGGTCTTAGAAAAAGTGGTCATCCCAAAATGGCTCGTCAGTTCACCAGTCGGCCGGACTTAACTCCCTTTCTTAACTTGCACTGTTTTATTTTCTAAATGTCTTCTTTTAATTTTGACTACAATCGAAAATGAATTTTATTTTACATATCTGTGGTCAACAATTCCTTATTCTATGGATTAAGAGGAGTAAAAAAATAAACACTTTCTCGTTAATTTTTCTGTTAACTAGAAAGTTTAATATTAATTAAAATAAAAAAATATATATTATTTTTAGTATAAAACAACCAATTTAATCAATGTAAAACACAGTTCTGGTGAATATTTTTTATTACTCTTTGAAGCCAGTTAATTAATACTAGAATTTCAAGTCAATTTTAAAACAATGAGCAGCAATGACATAATTTTCAAAATAAATAATTTAAATGATTCCACGGAACAGTTTAAAAGTATACACTTAGTGATTAATATATGAACTTAACAAAATGATAATAATTCAAACCAAATTTCTGATAATATCTCAACAGATATTAAATGATTTTAATATTTGCTTTCAGCAATTATGTGTATATTCGGCTTTTGGCATGAATATCACCAGGTTACGTTCTACCAAGTTTTTCTCTCTTTTATCCCTGTTTCTAACAAGTTTTAATGTTTATGGAATTTGATATATTTATTGATATACTTTAGGGTCTGCAACCTTGTAGCTTTAGTACTCCATGCCAGCCAACGAATATGTGACTCAGAATGTCGCTCATTAAGACATATTTGAAACAATTTGATTCCGGCGATAGTGTATGCAGAGTTAGGAAATATTTCCGTACAATATACTTACCGTAAATTCCAGCGCATAACGCGCGCCTATACTTTTAAGCTGCTTTTTCTAGTTTTTAGGTATATTCGGCGTATAACGCCCACCTCTTTTTTGAAGAAGGAACCTGAATTGCTTATAAGTGTAATCTTCTTCTTCTTCTTGTTCTTTAGCACGACAGCCCGGTGTGGGCCAAAGCTTCCCTCAGAACATCCCTCCATCTTGTCTTCCGGGAGGCGACAGTTCTCCAATTGGTCACTTTCAGCACTTTAAAATCTTCTTCCACACAATCAGTCTATCTCAGCTTGGGTCTCCCTCTGGGTCTGTTCGAGATGGGTTTATAATTAAAGATTCTTGATGTCATAGATGAGGGATCCATTCGACAGACATGTCCCGCGAATCTCAAGCGGCATATTTTGATGTAGTTGACGATATCAGCTTCCTTAAAGAGTCTGTTGAGTTACAAGTGTAATGCTCTTATATTTTTAAGTCATTTACTGGGGGGTATTATCACAGACTTTTGAAAAAAAAAAATAGTATATTCTAGAACTGCACAACCTTTTAAGATCATTAGGTGTGTCGTTCATTTTGCATATTCCAATCTATGTAAAAGTCTCTGATGCTTATCCTTTTGTTTATTTTTGAAGCTATCATTTTTATACCCAGTGCATAGCGTGCACCCTCAAATTTCGATCTTATTTTTTTTGAGTTAAAAGTGTGCGTTATATACACCATATTTTACTGTAATAAAATAAATTATATTTTAATTTAAACCCTGTCCCTTCACTGCTCTACGTAATAACGCAATATCAGAGGTTTAATTTGTGACTAAATTTGGCATGATTGTGATGATTCAGTTTTTAAACAACCTCTTCGCGGCATCAACTTATTTTTCCATGCGAGCAAATATCTGTTCTCATATATACTTGAAACTATAAGTAAAAGCGGAGTACATGCAGTTTTCTATCAAGCAAATATCCCTCTAGCAATGACATCCAATAGTTTAAAATAGCTGTCTATAAGAGACAGCTTATTAGAGTTATTTTCCAGATCTTTTCGTACCGTAAATTTTGCTTTCAATAACTTTGAAGATGTTAGCTCCATTTCAAATTTATGAACTTCCAACCACTCAAAAATTGACGAATTTAGAGTGTCACAGAAAATTGTACCTTATGCCAAATGTGGCAAACATCTCATAGGTTAAAGACGCCTGACATACATATTTCTAAGTTCAAATTAGAATATGCTGTACTACTATCCGTAGTACACCATAAAGTATCCACCAGTCAGAATGAAATTTGGCCTTGAAATAAAAAGACTTAATTATTAATATTGAAGTCCTTGTGCGAATCAGTTGGCTGTTGCAAACGTTAAATAAAAAGAAAAGGTAAGAGGTATTAAGGTATACAAATACTAGCCGCACACTTTTTTTAAAAAAAAAAAAGATGGAGATATGGATATATTTTTTTTTTAATTTTTAGATTTGTTTAGTACATTTTAAGTAAACTAGGCTAAAATTAAGAAGAGAAAAATACATTATTATTACTAAAATGTGAAAAAATGGGTCAAAATTTACAAAACGTTGCATAAACGGGGCCCATTCTGAACAAAAAGATTATGAACAAATTTTCAATTTTGATGTGCTGCTTTGATATCCATTTTTAAATGACCTTCAGGATAACAGATATTTCAATTTTTACAAAAACTAGAGCCTTAGTTTTATATGAACCTTAGTTTTTATATGAAATTGCTTAAAAACCATGATTTTATAAACATTAGAGACTGTAGCTTTTGTAATAAAACAGTGACTGATAAATCTGAAGGGGAAAACAGTTCTACTATTATACAGAACGTACGCAAAACATTTCAGTTAATTATTTTCAAAACTTTTTTAGCAATCGCTGTCCCCGTTTGAGCATTTAAAAAAAACACACATTTCGAGTTAAACGTGTTTTAAAGTATGACGTCTTCGTTAGAGTAATGGCATCTGCTTTTACTAAAACACTTGAAGAGTTTTTGTTAAATAATCAACTTGGTATTTTTCTGATGCATCTCCATAGGGGTAAGGGCCATTCACAATTGTGCTGACGACTAAGATGGGAGACTTTATGTATGCTAAAAAGGCAGGCACGTGCATTATATGTACAGCCGTGCAAATAATGGTGGCAGAACTGCCCTGCGAATGCATCTTTCGCAGTTTCCTGATTAATGAATGCCGGATCACAAAATTTCTAAACGGTTAGATCGTCATCTTCATGAAACGCGTTCGTTCTAAGTCACCAGACATGATCCTGGACGACGAACAGCTGTACGAAGTCCAAGCCTGTAAGGAAGCATCTTGAACGTTGTGGCTGGTAGACCCGAGTCAAGTACAAGAGCTGTTGCTCATCACGTATGACTTATCATACCGTTCGTACAGTGCTAAACGAAAATCCCTTAAACCTCTTCCATTTTAATCGAGTACAAGCTCTGAATCGGGCAGATTATCTTCTGTGACTGCCAGGGGGTGGTACAGCAATGTTCGCTGCAGCTGGACTTCCTAGCTCATGTGCTGGACAGTTGTCGTAACCTCTCGCTACCTCTAAGATTATCAACTCCCCTTAGGTTATTACCTGAATTTGGATGTGTTGAATTCATAATAAATCACTACTTATTTTAACAAATCAATCTTATTTATTGACTTTTCTTAATTAAGAGATTACACAAATACTATTCAATTTTAAGAACAATAAAAGACAGTGGAGAATGAGAAGGGTTCAATAATTATGAACGACGGAATCCTATCTGAGTCTACGAAGGGACGACGCGTACAATTACAGCTACACACTTATACTTAATTGGAACAAATAAAACTAACCTGATTTCTTCTGTTATGGCAGGTTCGTCTAGCTGCTTCCTTAATATCTTGATTGGATTCCTTTAATAGGCGACTTCTTTCTCTGCTATTTCGCAATTCTTTTATGAACTAATTTGATCCACAACGGTACGATAGACTCTACTCACAACGTCTACGTTTACACTTAAAAATATACTTTCTCATTTCATTTCATTCTCTTCTCTCTTCATTTCATTCCCCCTCTCTAACTCGCTAAACCCGAACTTATATAAAATATCTCATTTGCATAAATCACGCTTTGGCTCCCGGTGGAGATTGGTTGAAATAAATAAAATATTAAAAAGTACGAGGAGGTTAGTGAAACGCGTAAGCACCCGTAACACAGTTATTGTAAACAATACACTTGTCAACGAAGCTTTCAAAAAACACTTTTTCTTCCCTTTTGTCTCCTTTTTTTGTGCCTCACCGCGACATTTCCGCCCCTATACAATATATGATTGTTACAATGTCCTGTACTACCCTTAGAGTTTGTACCATGAATTCGGAACCCTTCTGTATATTTCAAAGATCTCATCCCTATGACGCAGGCTGTGCAAATACCCTCATCAAAGACATACAGATTTTGTGTTAGACAGGTTTTTGTTCGGCTAACAAACTTGATGCTGACCCAGGTAAGGACTCCTCTAGGACCAAATTGACTGATTTCCAGTACATTCGAGAGGGGATAGTGAAACTCATTCCTCTCCAGAAAAAAAAACATTGTGAGCTGAATTTTGACTCATGAGCGAATTAAACACTCCCCCATTCTTGGTGTGTATGTGAATGGAATGTTTAGCTACTCATGACAAAAGGATGTATGCGGCATATTCGCAGAGAAAGATATTCCCCTCAGAGGATTATAGATACCTCCATGCTGTCACGTCTTAAGACATGGGCGAACAGGGTTCGGGTACAGGGACTCACCCTTGGTGGGACCTTGTTTCTTTCAAGACTCTTGACTATCTTAATAAGATCATGATCCGGGTAATTTTAATGATTCCAGTTCATTTTATACGAAAAACAAGGAATTTTAAACTGCATATCAGCTGGCAAATGTGGAAAGACTGAATTATTTTCAGGTGACCATTGTTTATATGATTAGGTGTAGGTCTAATTCAACTTATTGAGTCGAAATGCGGTCATCGGTAGAACCAGTTTGTGCCTAGGTATGTGAGATTGTGAGTCGTGCACATTTATTTGCTTCCAATTACCGTTTGTATGAGTATTTGGCAATGCATGCTATATACTGTCTACTCTTAAAGATCACAGGTAGAGCCTACATTTGCTTAGGGTTCCAAGAGCCACAAAATGTTTCTCTGGGCCCAAGGACTGAAATAGTCTTAAGATGTCCCTGCCTACATGTTCTCTCCTGAAAAACCTCGGGTAGAATCACTCTGTGAGTGGAATTTCACCTCATGTGGGTAAGAAACACTTCTGCATTTTTAGTTTGTATTCGAATAAAAAGTTTGGCTGAAACAGAATCGTAGGTGAGATATTCTTAGAGGGAAAATATGGATACATAAGTGTATACATTCACACATAGAGGCAGTGGCGTAGCGTGGGGGGTGCAGAGGAGGCCATGGCCACGGGCGGTATACGAAAAGGGGCGTCGGCAAGCACCAATATATCTTCCAAAAATTCTAATTGCCTCTTTCCAAGTTAGCTGACACCGGACATCCTGAGGGTGGGAGAAATGTCCGTTTTCTGACCCCACTTGCGATGGAGAGAGAGTTACTGAAGAAAATAAGAGAAAACACATATCAAATTTCACGGTTTAACATACTTACCCGCCTCAAAACCTTCAAGGTTCAACACGTAAGAAAACTGACATTAAACTTATACAATACAAAAAAAAATTAAGATACATTAAATGTAATACCAGATTCCCAATACTTTGAAAAAAATTTCAAAATATAATTCACAGACAAAAATTAAATCCCTCGATTAGTTATTTTAATTCCGGGATTTGAAAAAAACCACCGGGATATCGGGAACTTGGGGCGGCAAACCCCAATAATAACCCAATTTCCTTACCTCATCACACCTACGACATTGGGCAGTAGCGTACACAAGAATTTTTAAAGGGAAGGGGGTTGAAGGTCTAAAATTCTCGTATCATATCCCAATACGCAACTAAACATATTTTTTTGATTTTTTTTCGATTGTCGGGGACAAAAAATAGCAAAAAATAAATTACTGATTAAATAATTAACATTAATAAATAAAAAAAAATTACTAATATCAAATACTTAATTACATTTTACATACTATATACATAGGACTATAATGAATCGGAAGAAAATGAAGGGATATGAGAGGGAGGGTTCGGGCCCATTGAACCCTACCCAGCCTTTGTGTGCGCCATTGACACTGGGTGGACCGCAACTCCATGAAAATATCAGAAGTAGCCCGCACTCTGGAGAAGTTTGCCCACCCCTGGTGTAGGGCATGTGGAGGCTTAGACGGTCGACTCAAATTTTATGGATTTGGGTTTGGGTGCCTGTCTTATATGTGTGCATATGTATTCTGGCAATTAAACATGGCATACATATTGATATTGACATTTGTATAAAATATTTTGTTAGAAAAGAAACAAGAAAAGTACATTTTTAATCAATAAAAAAATTTAAAGCTGCTTTTTTTTTTTACTTTTACTAATTTTCTTGACTAATAATTAAAATAGAGAGGCGAGACACACACACACACAGATTCCCGGTCGGCCCCAGGTGGCGAAAGTCCACGCTACGCCACTGCATAGAGGAAAATTACGTTTAAGTTATTTTTATGTAATATTCGTGGTTATATATCCTTTTCAGCGAGAATATCACATTTGTTATTTCTGATTTAACTTAATAAATTATAATATTAAAAAACCAAAGAACACGCTTTTATACTGAATCGAACTAAAAAGGGAAAAAAAAAATAATTCTTAATATAAGAATAAAATGATATGAACCAGAAAATTAATGTTATTGGGGTAAAAGCGTGGGGTGTTCTATAAATATATCAATTGTTATAGTTTCTAACTCTTTCAATTCCGAAATTGCACCCCACGCTTTTACCCCAATGACATTAATTTTCTCGTTCATCATTTTATTCTTATATTAAGAATTTTTTTTTTTTTTACTTTTTAGTTCGATTCAGTATAAAAGCGTGTTCTTTGGTTTTTTAAAATTATAATTTATTTTTCATTTTTTTAGTTCGATCTACAATAAAAGCGTGTTTTTTAGTTTTTTAAACTGTCATTTATTCGTTGTTGAATTCATCCTTGAGTTTGATATTTGGAGGCAGAATTACATGGCTGCTGGATTAAGTTTTGTTCTTCAATGAATTTTAATTAAAGGGTCTGAAGTGTATTTATTCTCTCTGTTTACGAGGCCTTGGATGAGTCCCGTATCGTTATATTAGATTCCGTCTCAAAATAACATGTCAAACAAATAAAATGTGCGGTAAGATGAAAAAAGGTTCGAATTAAAAAAAAATTTAATGTACCATGTTTTTATAACGGACTAAACAGTATAAAAAGGCTCCTTTTCTTTTTTTTCTTCTTCTTCTTCTTTCACATTTTGATGCATTGTCATCCACTTCTCTGCTATGGTCCAAATTTCAAGTCTCTAGCTCATCGGAAAGACATACAGTTTAAAATCAATTACAAAATTCCACCCGGGCAGACATTAAAGAAAGCGAGTTAGTAAAAACATGGTAACACTATGTGTCAATCGTTTTTTCACCTTTTAAACGTATTCCTATAAACGTATTCTTTCATCACTCCTAAACGTAATGCTTTATAAAAATTTAAAAAATATATTTAGCAGTTAGAACATAAATTATTTTTTTCACATCATGAACCTTTTTTTTTATTTTCATTTTCAGAAAAATGTTTATATTATAGGAAGAAATTGATAACAGTCACCCACTTTCTCACATACAGAACACTTTCTTTTGTTTTATTTTTATAAACCACAAGTGTATTAATTAAAAACGCTCGCTGTAGGGTTACACCTTTTTCTTTTAGTCACTAAATCTGGAATTTGTCGCCAAATCTGAAAATTGCATGTGCAAAAAGTTGCCAAATCTGGAAGAGATATACGGAATTGTCGCCAAATCTGATTTTCGTGATTCCAGACGATCCTGATGAGGACAATGGAACAAAATTATGAAATTATTGTATTGTCATCGGCCCTTGACAAGTGTGCAAAATTTCGAATTAATTTGACTTTTTTAAGTTACATGCAAGTGAAACTTATAAAAACGTGTTAAAAATAGGCTTAAATGCTTACGTATGATTTAGTTATAAGTGTTTACTTCAAATAGAAGCGTTGATTGTAAGAGTGCAATAAATTAGGTGAGTAACATTGCAAATTTAAAAATGTGAGAAATTATGCTTAAAATGAGACATTAAAATGCTTGGGTATACAATACATTATAAAAAATATATTCCATTAATAGATAATGAATGTTCAGTGAATTTTTCTTTCCTATTTTTTCATTGCTATTCTATTTACATTATTCAGTGATTTGAAATAAATATTTTTTTTAAAAAAAATATTCCTTATAATATTTACACTTTAATAAAAAATAGATGCAAACTCCTGTTAACGAGATTACAATTGCCTGTTTTTTAGAGAAACATGCACTAAAATTTTCTTTTCAAATCCAATCCCCTCGGGCTGTGTACTCAGCGTTGTATTCAAAAGAGAGAAAATGTCATATTCAATTCTCCGGTGTCGTACAAGTATCAATTTCCTCCTTTTCCAAATCTCACACTTCTTTGCCTTTCTTCACATTTGAATATCATTTGCTTCAAAAACGAATCATGAAATGTCAAAGGTATTCGTGATTTTGCCCCCTTTTTTTAAAATAGAAAATCGGCTTTTATCCTTAGAATTTTCAGATGCTGTGTATTTCAAGACAGGGATCAAAAATAAATAAATTCAATTTCGAGTTAGTTCGCGATTTCTCGTTTGAAACTCGAAAAAAAAACCAATCAAGATGTTAGAAAAAGATATGAAATAGTGTACTATTTTATAAACGCACTAATACTAAATACATCATTGAAAATGCACATTTTGTATCGTGCCGTATTGAGGAAGAATTTTAGATGGTTGTGTAGACTCCGATTGAAATAATTCAGTTGTGTGTAAAATACGCGAAAGTGCCAGCTTTCTATAAGGTACAAAATATTCAAATAAAGAATTCCACTAATTTCTTCCATGCATGTTATAAAAGATTTTTTATAACATTCAGTCAAAAAACCTGCATAAGTTTTACTAGCGTTAAAAATATTCTAACATAAGAGTTACAATATTTTTGATCGTCCCTCTTTTGCAGGTTACGTTAGTTCAATGAAAAGAATGAATTTAAACTTAAAATATATGCATTACAAATTGAAATTTCCCTTATAATGATATCAAATTTAATATTCACTCAAACATAGATAATCCTAATTCCATTACTAACTTGAATCAATCTTTTCTACATTAATCTTTAAAATAGATGCCAGAAGTGTAGAGACAATCTCGTCTAAATGATCTTTTGTTTCTCTTCAAACGCAAAGCTACCATTAGTCATTACGTCGCTAGTTTGGTGGCATCTTAAGGATGAAATTGTGTGTCGTCTCCGAAATTTGTGGTACTGTGTCAA